>WNWK01023080.1:0-31575 GCA_009830355.1 Cherax destructor
CCTGACCACCACGTTACCTTGATCCTGACTACCACGCTACCTTGACCCTGACCACCATGTTACCTTGACCTTGACCGCCACGTTACCTTGACCCTGACTACCACGCTACCTTGACCCTGACCACCACATTTCCTTGACCTTGACCACCACTCTACCTTGACCATGACCACCACTCTACCTTGACCCTGACTAACACGCTACCTTGACCCTGACCACCACACTTCATTGACCTTGACCAACACAATACCTTTACCCTGACTACTACGTTACCTTGACCCTGACTACCACGCTAACTTGACCCTGACTACCACGTTACCTTAACCCTGACCACAACGCTACCTTGACCCTGACCACAACGCTTCCTTGACCCTGACAACCACTATCTTGACCCTGACGACCACGCTACCTTGACACTGACTTCCACGCTACCTTGACCCTGACTACAACGTTACCTTGACCCTGACTACCACGTTACCTTGACCCTACCACCACGTTACCTTGACCCTGACTACCACTACCTTGACCCTGACGACCACGCTACCTTGAACCTGACCACCACGCTACCTTGACCCTGACTACCACGTTACCTTGACCCTGACTACCACGTTACCTTGACCCTGACGACCACACTACCTTGACACTGACTTCCACGCTACCTTGACCCTGACTACCACGCTACCTTGACCCTGACTACCACTACTTTGACCCTGACGACCACGCTACCTTGAACCTGACCACCACGCTACCTTGACCCTGACTACCACGTTACCTTGACCCTGACTACCACATTACCTTGACCCTGAGCACCACGCTACTTTGACCCTGACCACCATGCTACCTTGTCCCTGACCACCACGCTACTTTGACCCTGACCACCACGCTACCTTGATCCTTACCACCACGCTACCTTGACCCTTACTACCACGTTACCTTGACCCTTGACTACTACGCTACCTTGACCCTGACCACCACGCTACCTTGATCCTTACCACCACGCTACCTTGACCCTTACTACCACGTTACCTTGACCCTTGACTACTACGCTACCTTGACCCTGACCACCACGCTACCTTGACCCTGACTACCACTACCTTGACCCTAACGACCACGCTACCTTGAACCTGACCACCACGCTACCTTGACCGTGACTACCACGCTACCTTGACCCTGACTACCACGTTACCTTGACCGTGACTACCACGCTACCTTGACCCTGACTACCACGTTACCTTGACCCTGACCACCACGCTACCTTGACCCTCACCACCACGCTACCTTGACCCTGACTACCACTAACTTGACCCTGACGACCACGCTACCTTGACCGTGACTACCATGCTACCTTGACCCTGACCACCACTCTACCTTGACCCTGACTACCACTACCTTTACCCTGACGACCACACTACCTTGAACCTGACCACCACACTACCTTGACCCTGACTACCACGTTACCCTGACCCTGACTACCACACTACTTTGACCCTGACCACCACGCTACCTTGACCCTTACTATCACGCTACCTTGACCATGACCTCACTCTGAGCATATATATACCCTCTGTGTCCATGTATTGTTTGTAACGGCTTGACAAAGCTCCTGGAGAGCGAAACGTTGCCACAATATAATGTCACATTAGTTGCATTTGTGTCCTTTTACTTAACAGTTATCTGGTTGATGTGCGCCTCAGGAGATGTGCTAGGTATTATACTTACCCAAAGATCTTTTTCCTTGAGTGAGGTTTGTAGTCTTTGGCCCCCTAGACTATATTCTGTCTGCGGTCTTCTTTCCTTTTCCTCGATGTTCATGCCTCTGCATTTGGCGGGGATAAATTCAAGAAGCCAGTTGCTGGACCAGGCTTGTAGCATATTCAAGTCTCCTTGTAGTCCTGCCTGATCTTCTTCTGATTTAATTCTCCTTATTAACTTCACATCGTCTGCAAACAGGGACGCTTCTGAGTCTATCCCGTCCGTCATGTCAGTCACATATACCAAAAACAGTACAGGCCCTAGGACTGATCCCTGTGGAACTCCGCTCGTCACAGGTGCCCACTCTGACACCTCACCACGTACAATGACTCGTTGTTGCCTCCCTGTCAGATATTCTCTGATCCATTGCAGTGCATTTCCTGTTATGCGTGCCTGATCCTCTAGCTTTTGCATTAACCTCTTGTGAGGAACTGTGTCGAAGCGTTCTTGCACCCGTCTCTCTCGTGTCATACTTCCATTACCTTGACATAAATTTCCAGTAGGTTTATGACACAGGATTTTCCTTCCTTGAAACCGTGCTGGTTGTCGTTTATAAGCTTGTTTCTTTCTAGGTGCTCTACCAATCTCCTGATAATCTTCTCCATGACTTTACATACTATATATGTCAGTGACACAGGTCTGTAGTTTAATGCCTCGTGTCTGTCCCTTATCTTAAAAATTGGGACTACATTTGCCAACTTCCATACCTCAGGTAGTTGCCCAGTTTCAATGGATGTGTTGAAGTTTTTTGTTAATGGCACACACAGCATCTCTGCTCCCTCTCTAAGGACCCACGGTGAGATGTTGTCCGGTCTCACCGCTTTTGAGGTATCAAGTTCACATATCAGCTTCTTCACCTCCTCCTTGGTTGTGTGTATTTCATCCAGCACTTGTTGGTGTATCCCTTGCTGGTGTACCTCACTATTCTGACTTCCTAGAGTCGTTCCTGTCTCCACTGTAAATACTTCTTTAAATCTCATGTTTGAGCTCCCCACCTTCCTTCCTCAGCCTGATTATCTGGTCCCTGACTGTTGTCTTCCTCCTGATGTGGCTATACAACAGCTTCGGGTAAGACCTGACTTTCGATGTTATGTCATTTTCGTATTGATGCTTTTCATATCCGTTTCTGGCTCCTCGGCTAATCTCTTTATTTTCCTGGGTCCTTTGTCTTCTGTACTTTTTCCATTCTCTAACACACTTAGTTTTTTCCTCCCTTCACTTATATGTGAACCTAGGACTCGTTCTGGTCTTCCAATTATTTATGTTGCCCTGGGGAACAAACCTCTCCTCCGCCTTCTTACATTTTGTTGTCAGGTAGTCCATCATTTCTATTACTGGCTTTCCTGCCAATTCTCTTTTCACTGAACGTTTTTCAGGATGTTGCTTATGCCTTTGTGGTCTCCTCCTTTTGTAGCTTGGCTTCTCCTGTAAAATTCCTGCTACCTTCTCCACTTGTAGCTCAACTAGGTCTAGTCTTGCTGGTTCATCCTCATCTCTCTCTCTCTGGTAGTGTCCCTAACATGTTGATGCATGAGGTTTTCCAGTACCACATCCATCATCTTGGCTCTCTATGTTTCGGGACCTCCATGGGGCTCCGGGTTTTCCCAGTCAATCTCTTTGTGATGGAAATCACTCATAACTAGTAACTTGCTCTACCCATGTGAACTCTTCTGGCCACCTCGGCTAGTGTGTCTACCATTGCTCTGTTGCTCTCGTTGTATTCCTCTCTTGGCCTCCTGCAATTATGTGGCGGGTTGTACATCACTGCATTTACCACCTTATGGGCCCCAGACTGGACTGTTCCTACTATGTAGTCCCTTTCGCCCATTCCATTCATTCCTTCCGTTTCCTCAAATCCCCACCGGTTTTTAATGAGCAGTGCAACTCATCTCCCCCTCTGCTTCCTATATCTTTCCTCAGGATCTGATATCCGGGTGGAAAGATTGCATCTGTTATCCTGGTGAGTTTCGTTTCTGTGTCTGAGGATGTCTCCTGGACTCTTGTATCGAATTGGAATGCCTCTCGTTCCTCCAGGCCATGTATGATTCCTACGGATTTAGCACCTTTTCATGAATATGTTAATTATTAAAACATATAGGTGCCAAATTGGCACCTACATATTTTCATAATCTTCTCATCCCTCGTCTACGTAGTTTAGAACAGTGTTGAAACTTTGAAATTAATCACAAGAGGTTTTCTCCAGGTATAACATAACAACCATGACTGGAAAATGATCTATATAAATTCGATGAAAGGGCATCTGTACTTGCCGATAGTTGGATATTTTTTTTATCTAGTAACAGTACTTGTGCGTTGAAAATTTGAAGCTGATAAGATGAGACATTCTCAAGTTATCAATGATAACCTTGGAAGAAAAAACTAGGCACCCACTTCAAGAATGAATAATGAGAGCATTTTGTGCACCTGTCTTTTCTTCCATATTGTTGGTAGTGTCTTCTTATCTTACTACTGAAGAGATAACGGTAGTCTGTAATTAAATTCAATGTAGTTTCCTGGGTACAACAATATCTTTAACTCATCCATTGTCTTTTGTATATATTTCAACAGTCTTCAGATTATGTCCATATATTGTATTGATAAAGCCACTCGTCTGGCTCGGAAGAGAGAATCTAAGGGGATAGAGCCAATGATCCAGTTCACTGGGTTCACTTTTAAATGAACTTCGAGGTCAAGGACTATGAATGGACAATTGTATTTCATAGAGTTACAAGCGGTGTTTGGAGGTTGAGGATTGGATGTTGTAGATTGAGGGTTAGAGTTTGTAGGTTTGCGGTTAATGGAGTTGGAACCTGGTGGAAGGGTTGGGATGGGAATGCAGGCTGGAATTTGGAGTTCTCACTTAATGGTTGGGGTTGAACGCGTCGGAAATTAGAGGTTGGAAGGGGACACCACATCTCTGTTTTCATTTATTCTTATACTACCACTAAGTACTACTACTATCATCAATACTGCAATAACAACTACCATTGCTGCTGATCTGGTTACCTTAATTTAAAACCCCACTACAATTAAAACTATTACTAATACCACCACTATTACCACTATAACCATCTCCACCATTTTTACAACTACATTCACTACTACCAACACCGCTGATTTATTACTACTACTGAAAATACTATAATTACTATTATGACTACTACCCCTATACTACAGAGTTCAACGGACAAGTAAAGTAGTAGCAGCAGCGACACACACATCAAGAGGCCTTCTTGAACTTCCCCAGCGCTCGGGTTTCTTCCCAAAGCTGGGGTGTGGCTCCAAAATGATACTGTAGTGCTTGTTGCCTTTGCACCTCCCGACGTCGTCTGCTGCTATGCAGTTACCACACCCTTCGAGCCAAGAGTGAGCGGAGTTTGTGGCAGCCCAAGGTACCTAGCTTCTCCCTCCGGGCCCCCATGGGGGCGGGGAAGGGGGCTTGCCCTGGGGACAGCTGGTCCTAGACGATGTACCTCCTCCCATGACAGACATTGGTCTAAGACACTCCACGACAGGGAGCCAAGACCGGGCTACCGCTTGGAAAAGGCCCGGGCCAGGCGATTATGCTGGCGAATATACAACAGCAGTAACTCTATACTCCTTCCACAATCACTGCTACTACAAGTACATACAAATACTACCACAATATACTACCACAACTTATGATAACTACTCACCCCACAAATACTATAAATAACCACTACCACCGAAATTCCTTCAATATCTACTGCCCCCACAACTGTCATTAATATAATAACATCAACGACGATACCTACAATCCTTAATGCTACCATAATTATTATCATCACAATTTCTGCTTTAATCACAACCATCCCCACCGCCACCACCAGCAACATCGCCACAAGCTACTCGCATCCCATTCACCTCATTACCTCTATGAATTCAGTTTTGAAAAAGGTGAGAATGTAAACAAATGACGCCATCTTTTCATAAGCGCCTCATTTAACTATAATACTCTCAGACAAATGGACAGCAAAACAATTTCCTGCCCTTTAATCGTACTTATAAATTACAGTAAAATTACATTTGTATCCAATTACATAAGAATGCAGACTAGTTATTTTAATTGATGCCTGCATAATAGATAATATATGTAGACCATTACACTGATATAGAAGACCAGGTAATTGCAGTAATTAATAGAAGTTTATACAAATGCTAATAGTTTTCTTCCTCTCAGGGGAAGGGGAAGGATCTTGATGCTGGTATGGGGCTCTTGATCCAAAAAGTTGGAGCTACTATTCTCTTTGTTAAATAGAACCTAATTATCAGTGAGGATAAGACACACATAGGACATTTTAAACGCGGATATGTTACTGTCCTAGGACCTTGATCGATCCTACATCCTGTCTTCTCAACCACCCCGTCTGTCGTTGCTATCAAGGGTGTTTCTAAACAGCGCCGTCTATTTAGTTCTGGTTAATTGATGGCGAGTTGAACTTCCATTTGGTTAAGTGATCTACAGTGTGTCTGTAGATCACTCGTTATTATAGTCGTCCATCCTACAGCCTCATTTGTATTCTTTTGAGCCTTGTTGATGAGCGTTTATCAGTTCCTTTACATACTTTTCCATAACAATGACCGCATGGTAGAGACTTAGACAGTAGATACTGGGAAAATCGGGAAGTAGGCTGTTGTCTGGTAAGTTTTTTTATGGAGGTGGAGGCCATGGAGGCTGTGGTTGTCAAGTTGGTACGACTGATGAGTGTGTTGTGTCTGTGGCAACACACAGAAGGACCAAGTACCTCCACCAGGTGTGTACTGAAGGTGTAGTGTCCTCCACCAGGTGTGTACTGAAGGTGTAGTGTCCTCCACCAGGTGTGTACTGAAGGTGTAGTGTGTAGGAAAGACTGGGTTCTCCATCTGCAGATCCGGATGAAGAAGGTGTAGGTGCGAGACGTAGCCACATTCTTTCTCAAGAAAAACATAACTTGAGCGGAGGACTCTCAGTCACTACTACTGTCTTGGTACGTTCATTGTGGCGTGAGTAATAATGTGTCAGGTTCTCCGTGGGAATGAAGACACTGTTTGAAAAGGATCCTTTTAATACAACTTTTCGCCAAGCATTAGGCGAAATGTTGTATTAAAAGCATCCTCCGATACCAGTGTCTTCATTCCCTCTTGTCGGCTTTTGCCATTGTTTAACCGGGTTCTTGTTGGTGGACTTCCTGAATAATTTTCAAGAGTACCATCACTGGGTTTCTGCAGAGGATACCGTCTGACTCACGACATCATAATAACCTTGTTACAAACAAATCAGGGAAAGGGTGAGGCTTGAACCATGACAAGTGAGTCCTAAGACTCACAAGCCAGTACATCAACCATCACTCGGCCACCTAGTTCAGTAAGATTCATCCAGCTAAGTATATTTCAGTAAAAACCTGCATTTTTGGTCACTGTGGAGGCCCATGCTAACCTCCCTATGGTGTATAGAAATATACCTAGTTGGATGAATCTTATAAGAGCCACCTGGCCGGGTGGTTGACGCACTGGCCTGTTTTAAGACTCACTCACCATGGGTTCAAGCCTTACCCGTTCCTGATTTGATACAATCTGGTGAATCTTACTGGAACATTCATATTGTTTTTGTGCTACGTAGCTGCTAACTTGACACTTTTAATGGAAGAAAGTGGGATAATATTCCATGAGGTAACTTTGGAATACCGTCTCTGATCAGCTTCAAATCATCAGCGTTGATATTTAAGTGTATTAAAACATAAGCCGCACTCTGTACAGGAGGTGGGTTGGGTATATGGGATACACTGTATATGTTTCTTCGATCGAACAGTAAATGTTCTCACGTTCCCTATTAGACTTGTATCGTCAAGATGGTGTTTCTGGGCACCGAACACTGTAGCGAAGTCACTGTATTTGGTCGACTAAGGTTCCATCAGCAGCGCTCCTTAAACAATATACACAGGCAATCTGATGGCCAACTCTACTATAGGTTATGAATATAATTTTACTGAACCATGAACATTTTCCCCTCGTACCACTTTTCATTTTCCTGTTTCCCTTCCTGATATTCATCACCTTACTTCCCTTCTTCCTCCTCTCCCTTTTCCAGTCCTCCTCCTCCTTGTCCTTTCCCTCTCCTCTCCCTCAACCTATTCTCCCTTTTCTTCAATTCACCTTCCTTTTCCTATTCCTCCTCCTCTTCCCCAAACTCTCTCTCTCTCTCCCCTCCCTCGGGTTCACATATCCATGGCAGGCAGCGTATGCGACACGACCAGCGGCTACACAACGCGATTACCAATAGCCTGGTGGTATGAGTTTTCGCTTGCAAAGTGTGGGTAATGTTAGTAGACGGGGGAGTGCACTCGCTGTTACCACCCTGTTTTTTTCATATTATATTCACAAGAGATGGAGAGTGCCTTTATCCTAGTGCAAAGCTCGTGTTCCGAGAAACTGAAGATGAGGTCCAGCGTATTCTCCAATCTTGTAGCTCTATTATTTGCTGGTTTAAGGTGAATTTGGTGCAGAGATTTAAAAGCTGGTGTGTGTGCGAGTTTTCACCTGAGCTGCCTCCTGGTGTTATCTCTGCTGCAACATTATTTGCAATATTCCTCCATTTTAGATGCCTTAGGTTGCGTAACAAATTCACTTACAATCTCAGAAGATTGGTTGGCTCAACTTCGACACTAAAATATCTTTTACTACACGTCCCAGGTACAGGTTTTAGGCCTTAGGTCTCAGGTCCCAGGCCCAGAGTCCCAGGTTTCAGCTCTGGGGTCCCTTGCGCCAGGTCCGAGAAATTATGTCTAAAAAGCTAAGTCACAGCCACAGTGTTACCAAATGATGCTGACATAAATCCCACTGCCCATAATAATGAAGGATGGCCATAGGTGTAGATAAAGCTTTAATTGTGAAAACGTTTCGCTCTTTGCAGGGTGTTATTAAGTCAGTACAATGGCTTTGACCCAGACTGTTGAAAACTACCATGCCTTTAATTCATATATTAATGTTGGTTGAATTGCCAACAATATGTTAGGTAAAAAGACGCAAGTGCAACTTGATAAAGCTCCTGGAGAGCGAAACGTTGCCACAATAAAATGTCACATTAGTTGCACTGGTGTCCTTTTTACCTTGTTTTAATCCATGTTTGGCCAACTCCACGAGTTAAGCTTTACGGTTATTCACATGTACCGGTCACCCACCTCACCCACGGGTCTAACTCCGCCTATATATTCCTCAACCTTGGTCTCCAAGTGAGAGATTATCTTTATAAACTTTCCTTCCTCTTTTTGTGTTCTTGCGTTGCGAAGCTTTGTATAATTCTTATGCTGAAAGTACGACTAAGAAAAAAAGTTAAATTAGAAAGGGAAAGTGACATGTGGATATAGTGTTAACATTAAACAAAGTGGTCAGCATAATTCGCAATACCATGGCTACAATAATTAACAATTAATCCAAAACCTGGAGAGAGAAAAATGTATATGACTTTCTGCACTGAGCAATTCCCTCTCCTCAATAATGTCAAATATAGTTACCAATTCTAAGCAGGAGTTCGTAGTGAAACTTGTATGAGTCTCATGTATTTATAGATTTGAAAAGGTACATGACAGGGTGTAGAGGGAGGCAGTGTTGCTGGTATTGTTGACCTTGTGTAACACCAGAAGGATATAAACAACAAGAACGCTATACAAATAACACTAGACATACACACAAACACTCTGCTACACAGAGTAACAACAGATATACACAGTATGTAAAAATATACATTGAATTATGCAGAAAATTCCACTCTAAAAAATAAATACCTATTATTAAACATAAATAGTGGAATCAAATTTACAATGAGTGGCCTCTCCATGGTAGTCTGGCTAGACGAGTACTTCTTGTCTGGCTGGTCTACGTTTCGAGCGAGTCCAGGAAATTATAATTATAAGGCGCAGATTTCTGTGTGTCCTCCCCTATAATTACACTTTTCTGTATATACTGATATTAAACACTTGTGTTCTAATATCATATATGGACAGTGCTCCTTGGATTGGCTGCTCTTGAAAAGTTAAGTTCCTCTCTTGAGGAAATGCTGTGTTTGGGGTTCACAGCTCTCAACGTCCCCCTCAATCTTCCTTTCTTCCTTTACTGAAGCTTTTTTATAGCCGAGAATGTGATGGATTGTACAGCATATTACAGCAATTTTTCAAAAAAGATGATAAATAAAAAAAAGTATATACATACATTTTATATTTATTTATTTATCGAAACATCAGTTATTCATGACTAGTTTCGGAGTTAACATTACTCTATCATCAGACACTGTACAAAGTCATAGAAAATTAGTTATAAAGAAAGATAATAAATAAAAACTAGTAATAGAATAAGAGAGTTACTTTGTTTCTAGTATTTTATTTTTATTTTCTATATTTTTGAGATATTGGACCAAAGTAAAGCTCGCCTGTCCGTATTTAACACATCTCTTGTGTTGTTACATCCAACGTGGATATTGACTCCTGGTCTTTCCTGGGTAAAGAAGGTCACTGTCTTGACCAAGGTTTTTTCAGTCCCATGATTTCTCATCATTTGATGTTTATTTTTTTTGGATGTCATTTTTGAGAAACAATTGTCTATTACAGGAGCTTATGATAGCTAAAAATTCGCTTTTCTCCTGAATGTTGTTATGGAAGGGATGATTAATTTGTTTGGTGTTTTCTCTGTTAGTTGGTGGAGTTGTTTTATAATAGTTTTTGCTTGACTTTGTGTTCACCTTCTTGGATGTAGTAGTCAGGATGCACCTCTGACCTGACCTGTTGGTTTATATTAGAAACTTCTCCTTCTAAGCGGCTGGGGCAGCAAATCCCTGAATATCTTAGGTGTAGACTAGACACCGTTCTTTTCTTAACTTAGAATGACTGCTGAAATAACTGACACAAGTTAATGTGATGAAGGCTTACTGTAAACTGTGAGCTCCTTCTTATTTTCTTGCTAGAGCAGCTTGTCTTTCCCACTCTGGTATTCGTTGTCCTTCTTAGAGCTCTTCTTCAAGGAAGTTCTGGGCGTCGTTGCTTATTCTTGCTTTGTTACATTTTTCTGGGTATATTCTTTCATTCCTTAGTTTCTCTTTCGGTTTCATCCTTTATTTGCGTGTCTGAGGTGCTTATTTTCTTCTCGTTTGCTGCCTTCTCCAGTGTATGTTTTTCTTGTTTACTGCCTTCTCCAGTGTGTTTTCCTTGTTTGATGCCTTCTCCAGTGTATGTTTTTCTTGTTTGCTGCCTTCTCCAGTGAATGTTTTTCTTGTTTGCTGCCTTCTCCAGTGTATGTTTTTCTTGTTTGATGCCTTCTCCAGTGTATGTTTTCTTGTTTGCTGCCTTCTCCAGTGTATGTTTTTCTTGTTTGCTGCCTTCTCCAGTGTATGTTTTTCTTGTTTGCTGCCTTCTCCAGTGTATGTTTTTCTTGTTTGCTGCCTTCTCCAGTGTTTGTTTTTCTTGTTTGATGCCTTCTCCAGTGAATGTTTTTCTTGTTTGCTGCCTTCTCCAGTGAATGTTTTTCTTGTTTGCTGCCTTCTCTAGTGAATGGTTTTCTTGTTTGCTGCCTTCTCTAGTGAATGGTTTTCTTGTTTGCTGCCTTCTCCAGAGAGTATTTTTCTTGTTTGCTGCCTTCTCCAGTGTTTGTTTTTCTTGTTTGATGCCTTCTCCAGTGTATGTTTTTCTTGTTTGCTTCCTTCTCCAGTGTTTGTTTTTCTTCTTTGCTGCCTTCTCCAGTGAATGTTTTTATTGTTTGCTGCCTTCTCCAGTGTATGTTTTTCTTGTTTGCTGCCTTCTCCAGTGTATGTTTTCTTGTTTCCTGCCTTCTCTAGTGAATGTTTTTCTTGTTTGCTGCCTTTTCCAGTGAGTATTTTTCTTGTTTGCTGCCTTCTCTAGTGAATGGTTTTCTTGTTTGCTGCCTTCTCTAGTGAATGGTTTTCTTGTTTGCTGCCTTCTCCAGTGAGTATTTTTCTTGTTTGCTGCCTCTTCCAGTGTTTGTTTTTCTTGTTTGATGCCTTCTCCAGTGTATGTTTTTCTTGTTTGCTCCCTTCTCCAGTGTATGTTTTCTTGTTTGCTGCCTTCTCTAGTGAATGTTTTGTTTGCTGCCTTCTCTAGTGAATGTTTTTTTTGCTGCCTTCTCTAGTGAATGTTTTTCTTGTTTGCTGCCTTCTCTAGTGAATGTTTTTCTTGTTTGCTGCCTAATTCAGTGTATATTTCCTTGTTTGTTCTTTCTTTCTTTGTTGCCTTATTTCGGTGTATGTTCTTTTTCGGTACCTTCGTCTCTATTAGTTTTTCTTCTTTGCGAGTCCCTTGTGTATATTCTTTTTATTTGCTGTCTTCTTCAGTGTTTGTTCCTTTCTGTGCCTTTGTAAGAGTCGCCTCGTGTTTCCTTCTTGTTTCTCCACTTCTTCCCTGCCTCCTTATTCCAGCTTTCTTCTCTTTCATTTCTCACTTGTCCATGAATACTCAGGTGAAGAAAGGCTGGTCCATAGATACTCAGGTGAACAGAGGCTGGTTTATAGGTACTCAGGTGAACAGAGGCTGGTCTATAGATACTCAGGTTAACAGAGGCTGATCCGTAGATACTCAGGTGAACAGAGGCTGATCCGTAGATACTCAGGATAACAGAGGCTGGTCTATAGATACTCGGGTGAACAGAGGCTGATCCGTAGATACTCAGGAGAACAGAGGCTGGTCCATAGATACTCAGGTGAACAGAGGCTGATCTGTAAATACTCAGGAGATCAGAGGCTGGTCTATAGATACTCAGGTGAACAGAGGCTGATCCGTAGATACTCAGGAGAACAGAGGCTGGTCCATAGATAGGTGAACAGAGGCTACTCCATAGGTACTCAGGTGAACTGACGCTGGTCCATAGATGCTCAGGTGAACAGAGGCTGGTCCATAGATACTCAGGTGACCAGAGGCTGATCCATAGATACTCAGGAGAACAGAGGCTGGTCCATAGATACTCAGGTGAACAGAGGCTGGTCCATAGATACTCAGGTGACCAGAGGCTGATCCATAGATACTCAGGAGAACAGAGGCTGGTCCATTCATAGTCAGGTGAACAGAGGCTTGTCCATTCATAGTCAGGTGAACAGGGACAATACAAACTTCTTATCTTTCATTTTTGTGTTATTGTTCCTAGTAATCTGGATAGGGATCAGACTAAGACCACAGCTATTTTATGTTAGCCTATATATATATATATATATATATATATATATATATATATATATATATATATATATATATATATATATATATATATATATATATAAGAGAACATAAGAACATAAGAAAGGAGGATCACTTCAGCAGGCCTGTTGGCTCCATACTAGGCATGTCCTTCACAATCCATCCCAATAAAAGAATAATTGCCCAACCTAATTTTCAATTCTACCCAAGAAATAAGCTTTGAAGATTCCATTAACTCAAGTGCGAGTCCCACTCAAATCCAACCCTCTCACTCATGAATTTATCCAACCTAAATTTGAAACTACCCAAGGTCATAGCTTCAATGACCCTACTAGGCAGACTGTTCCACTCATCAGCTACCCTATTTCCAAACCAATATTTTCCTATATCCTTTCTAAATCTAAACTTATCCAATTTGAATCCATTATTGCGGGTTCTCTCTTGGAGAGATATCCTCAAGACCTTATTTATATCCCCCTTATTAATACCCATCTTCCACTTATATACCTCGATCATGTCTCCCCTCATTCTTCGTCTTACAAGTGAATGTAATTTAAGGGTCTTCAATCTTTCTTCATACGGAAGATTTCTAATGATATGAATTAACTTTGTCATTCGTCGCTGAATGTTTTCTAACAATTTATATCCATTCTGTAAAATGGAGACCAGAACTGAGCTGCATAATCTAGGTGAGGCCTTACTAATGATGTATAAAGCTGTAATATAACCGCTGGACTTCTGTTGCTTACACTTAACATAAGAACATAGAACATAAGAAAGGAGGAACACTGCAGCAGGCCTGTTGGCCCATTCTAGGCAGGTCCTTCACATTCCATTCCACTAACAGAATATTTGTTCAACCTAATTTTCAATGCTACCCAAGAAATAAGTTTTGATAATTTTATTTACTCATGTGCAATTCCCACTCAAATCCAACCCCTTTCACTCATGAATTTATCCAACCTAAATTTAAAACTACCCAAGGTCCTTGCTTCAATAACCCTACTAGGCAGAATGTTCCACTCATCAACTACCCTATTTCCAAACCAATACTTCCTATATCCTTTCTAAATCTAAATTTATCTAACTTGAATCCATTATTGGGGTTCTCTCTTGAGAGATACCCTCAAGACCTTATTTATATCCCCTTTGTTAATACCCATTTTCCACTTGTATACCTCGATCATGTCTCCCCTCATTCTACGTCTTACAAGTGAATGTAATTTAAGGGTCTTCAATCTTTCTTCGTAAGGAAGATTTCTAATGCTATGTATTAATTTAGTCATTCTACGCTGAATGTTTTCTAACGAATTTATGTCCATTCTGTAATATGGAGACCAGAACTGAGCTGCGTAATCTAGGTGAGGCCTTACTAATGATGTATAAAGCTGTAATATAACCTCTGGACTTCTGTTGCTAACACTTCTTGATATAAATCCCAGTAATTTATTTGCCTTATTACGTACGCTTAGGCATTGCTGTCTTGGTTTAAGGTTGCTGCTTACCATCACCCCCAAGTCCTTCTCAATCTGTATGGCTAAGTTCTACGTTATTTAACTTATAAGTGCTTGGGTTATGGACACTCCCGAGCTTTAGAACTTTGCATTTATCTACATTGAACTGCATCTGCCATTTTTCTGACCAGGAATTGAGTTTGTCTAAATCCTCCTGTAGTTCACTGACATCTACGTCTGAATCGATTATCCTACCTATCTTCGTGTCATCAGCGAATTTGCTCATATCACTAGAAATTCCCTCGTCAAGGTCATTTATATATATTATAAACAACAACGGGCCCAAAACCGATCCCTGAGGAACGCCACTTGTTACAGATCCCCACTCCGATTTAACCCCATTTATGCACACCCTCTGCTTCCTATTGGTGAGCCATGACTCGATCCATGACAACACTTTTCCCCCAATGCCATGAGCAGCCACTTTCTTTAACAGTCTCTGATGTGGTACTCTATCAAAAGCCTTACTAAAATCCAAATAAACAATATCGAATTCTTTATCATTATCAACTGCCTCAAAAGCCTTACTGAAAAAAGTTAATAAATTAGTTAGGCAGGAACGGCCCCTGATGAATCCATGCTGAGTATCATTAATCAAATTAAGCCTATCGAGATGGTTTCTTATGTTATCAGCTATAATCGACTCTAGTAATTTGCCTACAATTGATGTTAGACTTATTGGGCAGTAATTTGATATTAACGACTTGTCCCCTGCTTTAAAAATAGGAATTACATTAGCCATCTTCCACGTATCCGGCACTACACCTGTTTGAAGAGATAGGTTAAAAATGTTAGTTAAGGGTTCGCAGAGTTCTATTTTGCATTCCTTAAGAACCCTTGAAAAAAGCTCATCAGGGCCTGGCGATTTATTTTGCTTCAAACGGTCTATCTGTTTGATAACCTTTTCGCTAGTGACTGTGATACTACATAATTTATCTTCTTCAGGCCCACTAAAATACCTAATTCTTGGGATATTATTAGTGTCTTCCTGAGTGAAAACCGAGAGAAAATAATTATTAAAAATAGAGCACATTTCATTCTCTTTGTCAGTAAGATACCCATAATTATTTTTAAGGGACCTATCTTATCTCTAACTTTTGTTCTATACACCTGGAAAAACTTTTTGGGTTAGTTTTCGAATCCCTAGCAACTTTAATTTCGTAGTCCCGTTTAGCTTTTCTTTATCCCTTTTTTAACGTCCCTCTTAATGTCAATATACTGACTCATAAGATGACCCTCACCTCTTTTGATACGCCTATAAATTCCTTTCTTCTGCCCTAAAAGATATTTGAGCCTATTATTCATCCATTTTGGGTCATTTCTATTCGATCTAATTTCTTTATATGGGATAAATGTTATTTGGGCAGCATGTATAGTGTTCAGAAAACTGTCATATTGATAGCTCTCTTCATTACCCCAGTCCACAGATGATAAGTGTTCTCTAAGTCCATTGTAATCTGCTAAGCGAAAATCTGGGACCGTTACTGAGTTATTCGTACTATGAAACTTCCATTCAATGCCAAAGGTAATTGATTTGTGGTCGCTTGCGCCGAGTTCCTCTGTAATTTCTAAATTATTAACAAGGGTTTCCTTGTTTGCCAGAACTAAGTCAAGCAGGTTATTTCCCCTTGTAGGTTCTGTCACAAACTGCTTCAAAAAACAATCTTGAACTACTTCTAAGAAGTCGTTATATTCTAAATTCCCAGTCAAAAAATTCCAATCAATTTGACTAAAGTTGAAGTCACCCAGAATAACTACGTTATCGTGCATTGTGGCCTTAACAATTTCCTCCCATAGTAGTCTCCCTTGGTCCCTATTTAAGTTTGGGTGACGGTATATCACACCTAAAATCAATTTTTCATGCCTCTCTGAAAATTCTATCCAGACAGACTCTGTATGTGTTATTTCAGACTTTATTCCCTTTTTTATGCAACAGTTCAAGCGATCTCGGACATAGAGTGCCACTCCACCCCCCTTCCCAGTAATCCCAGTAATCTATTTGCTTTATTTCTTACGCTTAGGCATTGCTGACTTGGTTTGAGGTTGCTGCTTACCATAACCCCCAGATCCTTTTCGCATTCTGTACGGCTGAGTTCAACATTATTAAGCTGGTAGGTGCTAGGGTTATGAACATTCCCGAGCTTTAGAACTTTGCATTTATCTACATTGAACTGCATCTGCCATTTTTCTGACCAGGAATTGAGTTTGTCTAAATCCTCCTGAAGTTCCGTGACATCTACGTCTGAATCGATTATCCTACCTATCTTCGTGTCATCAGCGAATTTGCTCATATCACTAGTAATTCCCTCGTCAAGGTCATTTATATATATTATAAACAACAACGGGCCCAAAACCGATCCCTGTGGAACGCCACTTGTTACAGATCCCCACTCAGATTTAACCCCATTAATGCACACCCTCTGCTTCCTATTGGTGAGCCATGACTCGATCCATGAAAACACTTTTCCTCCAATGCCGTGAGCAGCCACTTTCTTTAACCATCTCTGATGTGGTACTCTATCAAAAGCCTTACTAAAATCCAAATAAACAATATCGAATCTTTATCATGATCAACTGCCTCAAAAGCCTTACTGAAAAAAGTTAATAAATTAGTTAGGCAGGAACGGCCCCTGGTGAATCCATGTTGAGTATCATTAATCAAATTATGCCTATCGAGATGGCTTCTTATGTTATCAGCTATAATCGACTCTAATAATTTGCCTACAATTGAAGTTAGACTTATTGGGCGGTAATTTGATGGTAACGACTTGTCCCCTGCTTTAAAAATAGGAATTACATTAGCCATCTTACACGTATCCGGCACTACACCTGTTTGAAGAGATAGGTTAAAAATGTTAGTTAAGGGTTCACAGAGTTCAATTTTGCATTCCTTAAGAACCCTTGAAAAAAGCTCATCAGGGCCTGGCGATTTATTTTGCTTCAAACGGTCTATCTGTTTGATAACCATTTCTAGTGACTGTGATACTACATAATTTATCTTCTTCAGGCCCACTAAAATACCTAATTCTTGGGATATTATTAGTGTCTTCCTGAGTGAAAACCGAGAGAAAATAATTATTAAAAATAGAGCACATTTCATTCTCTTTGTCAGTAAGATACCCATAATTATTTTTAAGGGGACCTATCTTATCTCTAACTTTTGTTCTATACATCTGGAAAAAACTTTTTGGGTTAGTTTTCGAATCCCTATCAACTTTAATTTCGTAGTCCCGCTTAGCTTTTCTTATCCCCTTTTTAACGTCCCTCTTAATGTCAATATACTGATTCGTAAGATGACCCTCACCTCTTTTGATACGCCTTTAAATTCCTTTCTTCTGCCCTAAAAGATATTTGAGCCTATTATTCATCTATTTTGGGTCATTTCTATTCGATCTAATTTCTTTATATGGGATAAATGTTCTTTGGGCAGCATGTATAGTGTTCAGAAAACTGTCATATTGATGGCTCTCTTCATTACCCCAGTCCACAGATGATAAGTGTTCTCTAAGTCCATTGTAATCTGCTAAGCGAAAATCTGGGACCGTTACTGAGTTATTCCTACTATGAAACTTCCATTCAATGCCAAAGGTAATTGATTTGTGGTCGCTTGCGCCAAGTTCCTCTGTAATTTCTAAATTATTAACAAGGGTTTCCTTGTTTGCCAGAACTAAGTCAAGCAGATTATTTCCCCTTGTAGGTTCTGTCACAAACTGCTTCAAAAAACAATCTTGAACTACTTCTAAGAAATCGTTAGATTCTAAATTCCCAGTCAAAAAATTCCAATCAATTTGACTAAAGTTGAAGTCACCCAGAATAACTACGTTATCGTGCATTGTGGCCTTAACAATTTCCTACCATAGTAGTCTCCCTTGGTCCCTATCTAAGTTTGGGGGACGGTATATCACACTTAAAATCAATTTTTCATGCCCCTCTGAAAATTCTATCCAGACAGACTCTGTATGTGTTAATTCAGACTTTATACCCATTTTTATACAACAATTTAAATGATCACGGACATAGAGTGCCACCCCACCCCCCTTCCCGATACTTCTGTCTACTTGGAACAATTTAAAACCCTGAATGTGACATTCGGCAGGCAAGTCCCGATTTTTCATATTAAACCATGTTTCAGTTATTGCAAAAACATCAATATTACCTGTACTTGCAACTACTCTCAACTCGTCCATCTTATTCCTAGCACTACGACTATTGGTGTAATATACACTTAAAGACCCTCCTTTCTCTTTACCCTTCCTGCTCATTTCTGTTTTTCCCTTATACCTATTACTGTCCTTGTCACCTAGTGCCACTGGCTTTCCAATATCCACCTTATTCTGCCTATTACTAGTTCCCCTAGAATTTATAACATTACTACACTGGGACTTCATTGTTTTCCCCCCATAACCCATACCACTATGGAAAAAATAGAGGAATTCCATGCGCTTTCGTGACTACTCACATTATCAAGGAACTATAAAAGAAAACATGACAAGAAGGCTTATAAAGGGGCAAGACTACACCTCACAGTCACATCATACTAACAAAGACCACACCTCACAGTAGTGTAACATCGCCCGACTCTGTGAAGAGAACATAAGAACATAAGAAAGGAGGAACACTGCAGCAGGCCTGTTGGCCCATACTAGGCAAGTCCTTCACAATCTGTCCCACTAACAGAATATTTGCTCAACCCAATTTTCAATGCTACCCAAGAAATATGCTTTGATAATTCTATTTACTCATGTGCGAGTCCCACTCAAATCCAACCCCTGAAACTCTTCCCAAGAATTAAGATTAGTCCAATTTATCATTAAATTCTTCCCAAATATTATTAATTATAAATGAATCCAATTTATATAAACCAAAAGAAATATTCATATTATTTTCAAAACTATTTTTAATGAAACATGATTCTATTATATTCCTCTCAACCATGGACTTGCTTGATACAACTTTCTCAGCATTTTGAAAATCAATTGGATTGTTAAAATCTCTCACATGAATAAATAGAGCATTAGAATCTTGTCCAGTTCTAATGCTATATTTATGTTGTTTTAATCTTAGTTCAAGACTTTTACCAGTTTGACCTTAATAAACTTTATCGCATAAAGAAATAACGGATTTAAATTGGATAATTTAGATTTAGAAAGGACATGGGCAAGTACTGGTTTTCGAACAGAGTTGTAGATGCGTGGAACAATCTTCCGAGTAGGGTGATAGAGGCTAGGACCTTGGGTGGCTTTAAAAAGAGATTGGATGAATATATGAGTGGGAGGGGCTGGATTTGATTGGTGTCGTGAGTACGGGAGTAAATTCTTAGGTAGTGGTGGTTTTGATAAGGACCTGCCTTGTATGGGCCAGTAGGCCTTCTGCAGTGTTCCTCCATTCTTATGTTCTTATGTTTTACAAGGAATCTTATAGACACATCCTTCAGTGGTGACCTGTACTTAGCAGTGGTGAACTGTACTTAGTCAGTGGTGACCTGTACTTAGTGGTGACCTGTAGTTAGCTCAGTGAGGACATGTCTAGTGTACTCTCTGTGGACTGAACCATCTTTACTCTGTGAAGACTTTTCTACCTGAGATTGGATGATGGCTGCCCTCGACTACGAGCAGCTATATCTCCAACTTAAGGCGGAATTAACGGAAGCTAGAAGAGAAATTCAACGTTTGAAGGGTATATGCAAGGATTATCCCGGAACAATGTCGCCGATGATCAGACCAACGAATGGATGCTAGTCGGATCTGAAGGGACGAAGTTGAAGTTGAAGAAGGTCCAGGAGACTGCTGTGAAAACCAGCAACTCTTTTTCCTTGTTAGCAGACGAATGTGGAGACATCCCAGCGAAGACCATCTCTACAAAGACCGTCGAGAACGTCATGCACACCGCCAGTCGAGGTAAGAACATTGTTACATTTGTCTGTACTGTCTTAATATAATAATACGTAAAAGGATATATAAAACACTTCCTCTGAATTACAACACTTCACAATGTCAATAACGTCAATGTCAATAACGAGTTAGAGATTATCACTAGACTTAAGCAGAGAATCACTACACTGAAGGTCACTATCACTGTTTCCATACGAGTCACAACTCGCTAGTGATCCATAGTTCCCAAGTCTATTCTGTAGATAGAACTTGAGGAAATAAGAGCCTCTGAAGATATGCTCACCATCCCAAAGGTGAGAGAACTGAAGAGTCTCTTAGCTTCAGAGGGTATGCTCACCATACCAAGGGTGAGAGAACTGAAGAGCCTCTGAGGGTAAGCTCACCATACCAAGAGTGAGAGAACTGAAGAGTCTCAGAGGGTAAGCTCACCATACCAAGGGTGAGAGAACTGAAGAGCCTCTGAGGGTAAGCTCACCATACCAAGGGTGAGAGAACTGAAGAGTCTCGGAGGCTTCAGAGGAAAGCTCACCATACCAAGGGTGAGAGAACTGAAGAGCCTCTGAGGGTAAGCTCACCATACCAAGGGTGAGAGAACTGAAGAGTCTCGGAGAGCCTCAGAGGGTAACCCCACCATACCAAGGGTGAGATAACTGAAGAGCCTCTGAGGTAAGCTCACCATACCAGGGTGAGAGAACTGAAGAGTCTCGGAGAGCCTCAGAGGGAAAGCTCACCATACCAAGGGTGAGAGAACTGAAGAGTCTCGAGAGCCTGAGAGGGTAAGCCCACCATACCAAGGGTGAGAGAACTGAAGAGCCTCTGAGGGTAGCTCACCACACCAGGGGTGACAGAACTGAAGAGCCTCTGAGGGTAAGCTCACCACACCAGGGTGAGAGAACTGAAGAGTCTCGGAGAGCCTCAGAGGGTAAGCCCACCATACCAAGGGTGAGAGAACTGAAGAGCCTCTGAGGGTAAGCTCACCACACCAGGGGTGAGAGAACTGAAGAGCCTCTGAGGGTAAGCTCACCACACCAGGGGGGAGAGAACTGAAGAGCCTCTGAGGGTAAGCTCACCACACCAGGGGTGAGAGAACTGAAGAGTCTCGGAGAGCCTCAGAGGTAAGCTCACCATACCAAGGGTGAGAGAACTGAAGAGTCTCTGAGGGTAAGCTCACCACACAAGGGGTGAGAGAACTGAAGAGCCTCTGAGGGTAAGCTCACCACACCAGGGGTGAGAGAACTGAAGAGCCTCTGAGGGTAAGCTCACCACACCAGGGTGGAGAACTGTCCTCCATGAAAGACCCGCTGATGACTGACTGAGGTGACGCCGGTGGCCACATCATTGGGTACGATGACGTGGTAAGGCGGGAATTCCTGACCTGTTAACGAGCGGATGGGTAGTTAACTATACATCACATAAAACCCTACCTAGACATACAGGGGACATCAAATTTACCAATATAACGCTTATATTCATAATAACAATAAAGAGACATATTCTACTGGAATATGCTCAAATATACAATGTCGGGAAAGGGTGAATCTCGTAACAGCTAGTGACTGTGATATTAAATAATTTTTCTTCTTCAGGGCCACTATAAAAATTAATTACTGGGATATTATTTGTGTCTTCCTGTGTGAAAACCGAGAGAAAATAATTATTAAAAATAGAGCACATATCATTCTCCTTGTCAGTAAGATGCCCAGAGTTATTTTTAAGGGAAACCTATCTTATCTCTAACTTTTGTTCTATAAACCTGGAAAAAAACTTTTGGGTTTAGTTTTTTAATCCCTAGCAACTTTAATTTCAGAGTCCCGTTTAGCTTTTCTTATCCCCTTTTTTTACGTCCCTCTTAATGTCAGTATACTGATTTATGGGCCTATATATTCCTTTCTTCTCCCCTAAAAGATATTTGAGCCTATTATTCATCAATTTTGGGTCATTTCTACTTGATCTAATTTCTTTATACGGGATAAATGTTCTTTGGGTATCCTGTACAGAGTTAAGAAAACTGTCATATTGATAGCTCTCTTCATTACCCCAGTCCACAGTTGATAAGTGTTCTCTAAGCCCATTGTAATCAGCTAAGCGAAAATCTGGGAGCGACTGAATTATCCCTACTATCATACATCCATTCATTGCTAAAGGTAATTGATTTGTGGTCGCTTGTGCCGAGTTCCTCAGTTATTTCTAAATTATTAACAAAGCTTTCCTTGTTTGCCAGAACTAAGTCAAGTAGGTTATTTCCCCTTGTAGGTACTGTCACAAACTGCTTCAAAAACAATCCTCAACTACTTCTAAAAGTCGTTAGATTCTAAATTCCCTCTCAAGAAATTCCAATCAATCTGACTAAAGTTAAAGTCCCCTAGAATTACTACGTTATCATGCCTTGTGGCCTTAACAATTTCCTCCCAAAGTAGTCTCCCTTGTTCCCTATCTAAGTTTGGAGGACGATATATCACGCCTAAAATCAATTTTTCACACCCCTCTGAAAATTCTATCTAGACAGACTCTGTATGTATTATTTCAGACTTTATACCCGTTTTTATGCAACAATTTAAATGATCACGGACATAGAGTGCCACCCCAACCCCCTTCCCGATACTTCTGTCTACTTGGAACAATTTAAAACCCTGAATGTGACATTCAGCAGGCATGTCCCGATTTTTCATATTAAACCACGTCTCAGTTAATGTAAAAATATCAATATTACCCGCACTTGCAACTAATCTCAATTCGTCCATCTTATTTCTCGCACTACGACTATTAGTATTAAAAATATTCAGAAAACCTCCCTTCTCTTTACTCTTCCTGTTCATTTCTGTTTTTCCACTATACCTATTGCTGTCCTTGTCACCTAGTGCCACTGGCTTTCCAATATCCACCTTATTCTGCCTATTACTAGTTCCCCTAGAATTCATAACATTACTACACTGGGAATTCACTGTTTTCCCCCCATAACCCATACCACTAACGTTTTCTAGTTTTAAGCCCCAACAGCTCCCTCCACTGCAGTTGCAGTGCCACCACCCCAGACCTAGATAAGTGAACCCCATCCCTGGCATGCATGTCATTTCTGCCATAGAAGAAGTCCCAGTTGTTAGTGAATGTTACTGCATTTTCCTTACAGTATTTGTCCAGCCAGCAATTGACACCAATTGCCCTGGACAACTATTCATTTCCAACTCCTCTCCTTGGCAAAATACCACATATGACAGGATTCCCACCCTTCTTCCTAATTATATCTATTGCTGACCAGTAGCTACTAGTCAGCTCTTCACTCCTACTTCTGCCAACATCGTTGCCTCCAGCACTGAGACAGATAATAGGATTGCTCCCATTACCTCTCATGATGTCGTCCAGACGGCTAACAATATCCTTCATCAAAGCCCCAGGATAACACTCCTCTGCCTCCTATTTCTATCCTTGAAGACAAAATGCCCTATCCATAAACCTAATCTGACTATCCCCAACTAAAACAATGTTCTTACCTCGTGTTTGTTTTCTTGTTTGATGCCTTCTCCAGTGTTTGTTTTTCTTGTTTGATGCCTTCTCCAGTGTTTGTTTTTCTTGTTTGATGCCTTCTCCAGTGTATGTTTTTCTTGTTTGCTGCCTTCTCCAGTGTATGTTTTTCTTGTTTGCTGCCTTCTCCAGTGTATGTTTTTCTTGTTTGCTGCCTTCTCTAGTGAATGTTTTTCTGGTCTTCGCAGGGATGTCTTCACATTCGTTTGATAACAAGGTAAAAGATTTGTTGGTTTTCACAGCAGTCTCCTGGACCTTCTTCAACTTCAGCTTCGTCCCTTCAGATCCGACTAGCATCCATTCGTTGGTCTGATCATCGGCGACATTGTTCCGGGATAATCCTTGCATATACCCTTCAAACGTTGAATTTCTCTTCTAGCTTCCGTTAATTCCGCCTTAAGTTGGAGATATAGCTGCTCGTAGTCTGAGGTTCTCCGAAACATCCAACAAGGTAGCTGGATGTCTCTTATACCTTCGCCATGCCTTGTAATTACCAGTAGCAGCCTTCTACAACGAAAGTCAAACCAAGGATTCGTCACATTCTGCAGGTGTGGGATGTGTTCTTGTTGTCAATTAAGGATGTGTCCAGTGTCTCTTTCTCTCCTCTTTTTTCTCTCTCTCTCTCTCTCTCTCTCTCTCTCTCTCTCTCTCTCTCTCTCTCTCTCTCTCTCTCTCTCTCTCTCTCTCTCTCTCTCTCTCTCTCTCTCTCTCTCTCTCTCTCTCTCTCTCCTCTCAACGGACAGCTTCCCACAAACAGTCAGAAAACCAGGAATTTTAGCTAATTTTCTCAGCTGGGTGAATTAAAACTTCTCTACTCCAATCATCGAGTTCATTGGTCAACAACCAAAATACTTCCGAGACCAGTGTAACAATTCAAACTAATTTTAGGTCACTGATTATGAATATCATGGTTAAAATTGTTTGTTAGCTCTACTTTTCAATATAGACCTACGTGTCACAACAGGTTGCAACAGGCTTGCGGCAGTGTGTTTCTTACCACACTCACAGTCTCACTGACCTTCATTATTGTTCCAGCAGTCATACAAGGTGGTTGTGCTCTCCAAGTTTATATTTTGAGGTGAAAGGTTGGTGATTTTCTCTTGTGATGGGCTTGCAGGACGGATAAACCAAGTACTGCTGCTTTCCATGTGAATGGGAGAGCCGTGCAAGAGGTTTTGCTACCACCACTACCCATAAAACTGGGGATCATGAAAAACTTTGTAAAAGCTATGGATAAATCCGGTCAGGGATTCAAGTATTTAACATCAAAATTCCGCTCACTGAGCGACGCTAAGATAAGAGACTGAGTCTTCAATGGTCCTCAGATTCGAGAGCTTCTTAAAGATGGTGACTTTGAATCAGACCTTCATGGGGAGGAGAAAGCTGCTTGGGAAGCATTCAAGTTAGTGGCGAAGGGATTTCTGGGAAACAGAAGGGAAGACAACTATGAAGAATTGGTGGAAAACCTCATCAAGGCTTACAAGAACATGGGATGTAACATGTCACATAAAATCCACTTTTGGACTCACATTTAGTCTTTTTCCAGCGAACTGTGAGGCAGTTAGTGACGAACATGGTGAAAGGTTTCACCAAGATATTTCAACCATGGAAAAATAGTACCAGGGCAAATGGGGCACAAGAATGCTTGCAGACTATTGCTGGACATTGGAAAGAGATGATTCTTCAGTCCACTATAAGTGTCAAGTAAAAAGTCAGAGAGTAGGTACGGATTATAGTTTAAAACATACTGACACATATTGTACGTTATAATCAAATAATCAAATATTACAAGTCTCATAAGCATTTTTCATAGTGATATTTGGATTCAGGACATGAAAATACATAAGAATTAACTAATCTAATTTAAGAAGCATACAACTTTTTAAAAATTGTTGACCAGTGAATTATACTTCGGAAAAGGGACTAATAATCCGTGTACGCCTCATGAACTGCAAATATTACCCTGAAAAACATTTATCACAGATATTACTCTGACTGAATATGGTTTAATCTCAATTGGGAAATAAACTTAAGAAGAAATTATATTTCTAATATAACTAGAGCTCAAATTAAGAAGAACGAAGCACTGGAGTAAGACTCCTTTTGGCAAAAATTACAAAACAATATGTATACCATCATACAACTCCCATTTGTATGCTGAAATTAAGTAATTTTGTAGTAACAAATAATTTACGATAATGTTCCTAAAATAAATTGGTATACTTAAGAAGGGCATCAGGAGGCATCCAGACTCGTTGACATGATCGGGGGCATAGAGGCATCCAGACTCGTTGACATGATCGGGGCTGGGAGCATCCAGCTTGAGCGACATCCGGGACTCGTGCATGATCGGGGCATCAGGAGGCATCCAGACTCGTTGACATGATCGGGGACAGGAGGCATCCAGACTCGTTGACATGATCGGGGGCATCAGGAGGCATCCAGACTCGTTGACATGATCGGGGGCATCAGGAGGCATCCAGACTCGTTGACATGATCGGGGGCATCAGGAGGCATCCAGACTCGTTGACATGATCAGGGGCATCAGGAGGCATCAGACTCGTTAACATGATCGGGGGCAGGCATCAGGAGGCATCCAGACTCGTTGACATGATCGGGGGCATCAGGAGGCATCCAGACTCGTTAACATGATCGGGGTATCAGGAGGCATCCAGACTCGTTGACATGATCGGGGGCATCAGAAGGCATCCAGACTCGTTAACATGATTGGGGGCATCAGGAGGCACCCAGACTCGTTGACATGATCGGGGGCATCAGGAGGCATCCAGACTCGTTGACATGATCGGGGACACAATTTGTCACTCCCATCTACTCTAGGCCAAAATACTTATGATCTTTTTTTTGACTACAGAGTGTGACATGTGATCTCGCAGGTAGGAGACACTAGTAAATAACGATCACTAAGTCATTCGATTCATAGAAAAATGAACTTGAGATGCAGTATAACAATATTGATGGATCCAGACAAAAGAAGATAACTTTGAAGAGATGCACCGAGATATTAGTAATGATAACTGGGCAGATTTAAAAAATATTAAATATTAGGAAGAATATCTTACTAAGTAACCTTAAACGTGAAAAAGATGAAATAATGTTAGCCTGGATGACGAGACAACTAGTTGAGATCATAGGCTAAAACTTTATGAACATAAGAAATTTAAATTAATTAGTGACCTCAAAAACTATATTATATACGGTTACGGAGAGGAAGCAAGAGAGGAATAAAAAATATTAAACGAGAATTTGAAAAAAGAGTTGCACTGAACGTCAAAGGTAAGTTATAAGATTTCTGCAAGTAAGTCATATTTTGAAAGTGGCAGAATAAGTAACAACAGATAAATGGCTTTTATACTGAACACAGCAGTGGAGTCTGTATTTACAATTGATCATGACACCAACGTTCCAAAGCCATACCATGTTTCCAGGGCTCTACGCTGATATATTAAGTATTGACGATATTAGCAACCTTGCAACACTGAAATACTTGAAGACGCTGAATATCAACAAATCAAACGAACTAATTCAAATACCTTCATTAAAAGAAGGTAATGTACTTATGTACTGAAGACTAGTAGATGTTTCTCTGGTATTTACAATGAGGAAGACGACTTGTGTCCTCAACTATCGTCTTATGAGTCTGACGTCCATTTTAGGTAAGCAATTGGTGACTAATGTTAGGGACAAGTTAGTTATGGTCTGAAAAATAATAACCAAATTACCAGAAGCCAGCAAGGATTCCGCTGCAAAAAGATTATGCTTTCTAACTTACTGAGATGATAAATTTCCAGTAGACGAATTATATATAGATTTCCAGCAGACCTTCAAATAGGTATTCCATTGAGCACATGGAAAAAGAGACATCTTTATTTAATTGCAGATTACATGGTATTGGTAGTTACAATGTAAATTGAGTGCAAGGAGAGCCACTGACATGCCATGGCATTAGGGGCAGCTTAATCTAGTAACTTAAAGACTATGTACTTAATATTAGAGCAAATTATTGAGTTTATTCTAGTTAAAAATTGTTTTCAAATTACAATATGATGAAATTTTACTGTTAAAATTATTAAATGATGATATTAGATTGTTACAGGTGTTTAGATTCTCGAATGGTAATATGGAATTGAGATTTTCTTAAGGAAAATAACATTGAGCATTTTTGACATTAACTTATAGTATGAGTATTTAGTTTTGGGTGAGTAGGGGGTAACATAATAGTAACATATTATTAAAAATTGAAATTATCTTATAGGAAAGTAATAATGAGCATTTTTCAAAGTAGCTTATAGTATGATTATTTAGTTTTGGGTGAGTAGGTGGTTTATGAGTTGAGTCTTAAATTGATTTTCAGACAAGGTTATCTTAATATTTACTGATAATGAATTCCGATTCTGGGGCCCTTTATGTGCATAGAATTTTTACATAGGTTGATATGAACACGGGGTATATCAAAGAGGGATCTTGTCTTGTGTTGTGGTCATGGGTCGTATTAAAGTTGGTGAGGAGAATTTTGAGCGGAGGGTTTATATTAGAGTGTAAAGTTTTATATATGTAGTAGGCACAAGAATAAGTATGGATGTTCTTTACGGTGAGTAGTTTTAGACTTTTGAATATTGGTGGAGTATGCTGTCTAGAGTGGGAATGTGTTATCATTCTGACTGCAGCCTTTTGTTGGGTTATGAGTGGTCTAAGGTGATTTAATGTTGTTGATCCCCATGCACAGATTCCATAGGAGAGATAAGAGGTAGATAAGTGAATGATATATTCAAGGAGAGCTGATTGTGGCACATAATAGCGTATCTTTGATAATATGTCTACGTCTTTGAGATTTTCTTGGAAATTTGTTGTATGTGTGTTTGGAATTTACCGTTACTGTCAAGGTGGATTCCTAGGAATTTTCCCTCTGTGAGTCTTGTGATGGGTGAACCATTAGGCATTATGTTAAATGGAACATTTGTGGCTTTGCTTCCAAACTGTATCAAATAGGTCTTGTCAGTATTGAAGTAAGCTTGTTAGTCGTCATCCATGTTGATATTTTCTGTAATTCGGCATTAACAGTGTTGGCCAGTATAACTGGATTTGGGTGGAGAAGACATATGTTGTGTCATCTGCAAATAAAATGGGTTTGAGTAGTTGTGATGCATTCGGTAGGTCATTTATGTAAATGAGGAATAGTAGTGGCCCCAGGACACTTCCTTGAGGGACTCCGACTGTAATTTGTTTGTGTGGAAAGTTCGCTCCATTTGTGTACACGTACTGGCTTCTGTTGGTGAGGTATGACTTTAGGTAGTTGAGTGGGTGCCCTTATACCATAGTGTGCTAATTTAGTGAGCAGTAAATCATGGTCGACTGTATCAAAAGCTTTGCGTAGATCAATGAAGATTCCCAGTGGGACTTCTTTCTTCTCAAATACGGTGTATATTAACTCCAACATGTGCAAAATAGCATCGTTTGTGCTCTTGTTTGTCCTGAATCCAAATTGACAGGGGTTGAGTACATTGTGTGAGACGAGGTAGGAATAGATTTGTCTATGAATTAATTTATCGAAGATTTTAGAAAGCAGTGGTAAATTAGAAATTGGTCTATAATTATTCAAGTCTGTTTGATCACCTCCTTTGTGGATCGGGGTGACCCTAGCTATTTTGAGAATTGATGGAAAGGTAGAGGCTTCAATGGTTTATTGAATCGTGTTGCTATAATTGGTGACAGTACCTGTGAAGCTTTTTTGTACATAAAAGTTGGTAAGCTGTTTATGTCTCCTGCCTTGTTTTTAAGGGTGTTGATTATGAGCGAGACTTCAATTGGGTTGGTAGGAGCTAGGAATAGCGTATTAGGGTAGGTGTTTGTGAGGTAGTCTTTGGACGGGTGTTTGAGCTTGGGATTTTACTCGCTAGATTCTTTCCTATGGTGAAGAAAACATTGAGTCTGTTTGCTGTCTCAGTAGGTGAGAGTAGGGTTCATCTGCTTTTGATAATTTGATGGTGTTGTTTTTGCTATCTTATTATTTCCTAGAATTGCAGATAGGGTCTTCCAGGTCTTTTTCATATCACCTTATGTTCTGGAGTCTGTTCTCATAATACAATTTTTGGATCTTCTTATCAGGCTGGTAAGGATTGATGAGTAGCGTTTGGATTGTTCTCTGGTTATTAGACACCTTCTGTATTGTTTTTCATATTGGTGCCTTTTGTTAATGGATTTAAGGATGTTGGGTGTTAGCCAGGGATTGTTAAGTCTCTTAGCTGTGATCTGTTTAGTTTTTTTTAGGGCAATGTTTGTTATAGAGGTGGTGGGTTTGTTAAGGAAATTCTTGATGCATTCATTAGTATCTGTATATGTTTCTAACTCATTATGCCAGTCAATGTTAATCATAGCTGTTATAAAGTTATTTACAGCTGACTCGTTATGTAGTCTGAAGGTAACTTTTGTAATATCTAGGGCAATTTACAAGGTTGTTATAGAGATTGGTCTAAGTTAGTACTAGTTTCGGAGATTCTTGTAGGTTTTGATATTGTTGGTAGTAACAAGCAGTTGCTCATAGTGTTTGTGAATTCTGTTATTTGTGGGTCCTGGTCAGTGTAGGAGATTTATATTGAAATCTCCTGTGAGCAGAAAATGGTCTTTGTTCAAGTGTACACCAGTTATCAGGTTTCCTAGTTTTTCACTAAAAGGGGAATGTTTGACTGTGGTAATCTTAGATATTTATCACTGTGAGGGTTTTTGCAGGTCTTTTGATTTAAATTTAGCTATAATTTATTATCCATGCTCATCCCTTATGCAAGAGTTATTGATATATTCAAGTTGATCTGAGTAATATAAGCTATTCCACCCCCTCGCTGATCTGTCCTACAGTTGTGAATGGCTGTGTAACCTGGGATGGCATAGACATCTGTGGTAAAGGCTTTGCCAGGTCTCAGTGAGTGTGATGATTGAGATATTGGTCTGGAGGGATTGGAGTATTGCTGTGAGGTCATCATAATGTTTGCTCAAAGATCTAACATTGTAATTGAAAATAGTTATTTATTGTTGGCTCTGAGTAATGTCTTTGCTTGATCTGCTGTGTAATAGTTACAGTTGCTGTTGGAGTCATGTAGTCATTTAATAATAGGTTGATATCAGGATCAATTCATGTAATCAAAAGATTTGATGTGATTCTATAACTAGACCTGAGAACAATGGATATTACTAAACTTAATAATGTGGTACTAGATTAAATTCTTAGTAACTATTGGATTATTACAAATTTTAAATAATTGTTCACAGAGATATAAGATATTTGACAGAGTGCTTGGCACGTGAATTTTACCTTAGTTAATTTATAACTGCAATTACATACACTAAACATTTACCTAGGACCCTTGATACATCATGCAACTACTCACTATCCTCACTAAACATTTACCTAGGACCCTTGATACATCATGCAACTACCACTATACCTACACTAAACAGTTACCTAGGACCCTTGATACTTCATGCAACTACTCACTATACCTACACTAAACAGTTACCTAGGACCCTTGATACTTCATGCAACTACTCACTATACCTACACTAAACAGTTATCTAGGACCCTTGATACTTCATGCAACTACTCACTATACCTACACTAAACAGTTACCTACGACCCTTGATACTTCATGCAACTACTCACTATCCCCACACTAAATAGTTACCTAGGACCCTTGATCTTCA
>WNWK01023081.1:0-17500 GCA_009830355.1 Cherax destructor
AACTGAGCTGCGTAATCTAGGTGAGGCCTTACTAATGATGTATAAAGCTGTAATATAACCTCTGGACTTCTGTTGCTAACACTTCTTGATATAAATCCCAGTAATCTATTTGCCTTATTACGTACGCTTAGGCATTGCTGTCTTGGTTTAAGGTTGCTGCTTACCATCACCCCCAAGTCCTTCTCGCAATCTGTATGGCTAAGTTCTACGTTATTTAACTTATAAGTGCTTGGGTTATGGACACTCCCGAGCTTCAGAACATTGCATTTATCTACATTGAACTGCATCTGCCACTTTTCTGACCACGAATTAAGTTTGTCTAAATCTTCCTGAAGTTCTATGACATCTATGTTTGAATCAATTATCCTACCTATCTTCGTGTCGTCGGCGAATTTGCTCATATCACTAGTAATTCCTCATCAAGGTCATTGATATATATTATAAATAACAATGGGCCTAAGACTGATCCCTGTGGAACACCACTTGTTACAAGTCCCCATTCGGATTTAACCCCATTTATGCACACTCTCTGCTTCCTATTGGTGAGCCATGACTCGATCCATGACAGCACTTTTCCCCCAATGCCATGAGCTGCCACTTTCTTTAACAGTCTCTGGTGCGGTACTCTATCAAAAGCCTTACTAAAGTCTAAATAAACAATATCGAATTCTTTATCGTGATCAACAGCCTCAAAAGCTTTACTGAAGAAGGTTAATAAATTAGATAGGCAGGAACGGCCCTCGTGAATCCATGCTGGGTATCATTAATAAAAATATGGTTATCTAGATGGCTTCTAATAATATCAGCTATAATTGACTCTAGTAATTTGCCTACAATTGAGGTCAGCTTATTAGGGCGGTAGTTTGACGGTAGTGACTTGTCCCCTGCTTTAAAAATAGGAATTACATTAGCCATCTTCCACATATCAGACACTACACCTGTTTGAAGAGATAAATTAAAAATGTTAGATATTGGTTCACAGAGTTCCATTTTGCATTCCTTAAGAACCCTTGCAAAAAGCTCATCAGGACCCGCGATTTATTTTGTTTCAGTCGGTCCAGCTGTTTCATAATCATTTCAGCTAGTGACTGTGATATTACATAATTTATCTTCTTTGGGCCTCTGTAAAAATTAATTACTGGGATATTATTAATGTCTTCCTGTGTGAAAACCGAGAGAAAATAATTATTAAAAATAGAGCACATATCATTCTCCTTGTCAGTAAGATGCCCAAAATGTGAATGAATGGTTCAGAGAACCGACGAGTTGGTAAATTAGACACATATGCAACGGTTCTCTGAAGCCATTCATTCAATCCTTCTAACGCAACTCTTGGTATCTTAATACAGGGATTTTTCGCTTGCCTATTCCTTGGCACGACCTACTTCCACATTGAACAAATGTGACACCTCCTACTACTGCTGCACCTCTTCTGTCTACAGTATATAAGGTTCCTCTGCTCATATGCTGTTATTCTATTCAAGATTGATGGACTGACAACATCGTCTGAAGATTGAGGGCCTGACAACCTCACACTCCTCCTGTTCTTCACGATTCTCCTTTGTATGGACTGATGAAGCCACTGTGTGGCGAAACGTTTCCTCAATAAAGATACCCAAGTGTTGCATATGTGTCTAATTTACCAAGATGCCCAAAGTTATTTTTAAGGGGACCTATCTTATCCCTAACTTTTGTTCTATAAACCTGGAAAAAACTTTTTGGGTTAGTTTTTGAATCCCTAGCAACTTTAATTTCATAGTCCCGTTTAGCTTTTCTTATTCCCTTTTTAACGTCCCTCTTAATGTCAGTATACTGATTTATAAGATGACCCTCACCTCTTTTTATGCGCCTATAAATTCCTTTCTTCTGCCCTAAAAGATATTTGAGCTTATTATTCATCCATTTTGGGTCATTTCTACTTGATCTAATTTCTTTATACGGGATAAATGTTCTTTGGGCAGCCTGTATAGTGTTAAGAAAACTGTCATATTGATACCTCTCTTCTTCACCCCAGTCAACAGTTGATAAGTGTTCTCTAAGTCCACTATAATCTGCTAAGCGAAAATCTGGGACCATTACTGAATTATCCATACTATCATACATCCATTCAATGCTAAAGGTAATTGACTTGTGGTCGCTTGAGCCGAGTTCCTCTGTAATTTCTAAATTATTAACAAGGGTTTCCTTGCTTGCCAGAACCAAGTCAAGTAGGTTATTTCCCCTTGTAGGTTCTGTTACAAACTGCTTCAAAAAGCAATCCTGAACTACTTCTAAAAAGTCGTTAGATTCTAAATTCCCTGTCATGAAATTCCAATCAATCTGACTAAAGTTAAAGTCCCCTAGAATTACTACGTTATCGTGTCTTGTGGCCTTAACAATTTCCTCCCAAAGTAGTCTCCCTTGTTCCCTATCTGGGATTTATATCAAGAAGTGTTAGCAACAGAAGTCCAGAGGTTATATTACAGCTTTATACATCATTAGTAAGGCCTCACCTAGATTACGCAGCTCAGTTCTGGTCTCCATATTACAGAATGGACATAAATTCGTTAGAAAACATTCAGCGTAGAATGACTAAATTAATACATAGCATTAGAAATCTTCCTTACGAAGAAAGATTGAAGACACTAAAATTACATTCACTTGTAAGACGTAGAATGAGGGGAGACATGATCGAGGTATACAAGTGGAAAATGGGTATTAACAAAGGGGATATAAATAAGGTCTTGAGGATATCTCTCCAAGAGAGAACCCGCAATAATGGATTCAAGTTAGATAAGTTTAGATTTAGAAAGGATATAGGAAAGTATTGGTTTGGAAATAGGGTAGTTGATGAGTGGAACAGTCTGCCTAGTAGGGTTATTGAAGCTAGGACCTTGGGTAGTTTCAAATTTAGGTTGGATAAATTCATGAGTGAGAGGGGTTGGATTTGAGTGGGACTCGCGCATGAGTGGGTAGAATTGTCAAAGCTTATTTCTTGGGTAGCATTGAAAATTGGGTTGAGCAAATATTCTGTTAGTGGGACGGATTGTGAAGGACCTGCCTAGTATGGGCCAACAGGCCTGCTGCAGTGTTCCTCCTTTCTTATGTTCTTATGTTCTTAATTCCCTCGTCAAGGTCATTGATATATATTATAAACAACAACGGGCCCAAAACCGATCCCTGTGGAACGCCACTTGTTACAGATCCCCACTCAGATTTAACCCCATTAATGCACACCCTCTGCTTCCTATTGGTGAGCCATGACTCGATCCATGAAAACACTTTTCCTCCAATGCCGTGAGCAGCCACTTTCTTTAACAGTCTCTGATGTGGTACTCTATCAAAAGCCTTACTAAAATCCAAATAAACAATATCGAATTCTTTATCATGATCAACTGCCTCAAAAGCCTTACTGAAAAAAGTTAATAAATTAGTTAGGCAGGAACGGCCCCTGGTGAATCCATGTTGAGTATCATTAATCAAATTATGCCTATCGAGATGGCTTCTTATGTTATCAGCTATAATCGACTCTATAATCAGCTATAATCGACGTAGAACTTAAGAACATAAGAACATAAGAAAGGAGGAACACTGCAACAGGCCTACTGGCCCATACTTGGCAGGTCCATGTCAAAACCAACCCACCAACAAAAATATTTGTCCAACCTATCCCCATCCAAGGAACAAACCCCGACAACCCCCCATCCCCCCAACAATTGTGCAAATCCCGTTCAAATCCAACCCTTCTCATTCACAAGAAAACTGAAATAAGGAACACTGCAGCAAGCCAACTGGTCCACGCTAGGCAGGTCCCCCTAAAACCCAAAACCAATCCCACAAACAAAAACTCCTACCCAACCCACCTACTCCATCCTTGGAATATGCTTCGATAATCAGGGCATTATAAAACAGGGTACCTTGACCACATGAAGTATATTGATCATGTGCAAGCTGAAGCAGAGCTGGAATCGCGGGCATTGCAAAGCCACAATCAGACTCAACCTAGTGACAACCCGTCTAGTTCTTCACCCGCTATCCCTACGACAGATGACAGTCCTGTAAGGCTCCATACTTATGGCCTGAGACCCCGGACAGCAGTACATTTCTGTGACATTGACATACCTACTGACTTGTCCGACTCCTACGCTAGCTACGCTAATTGTTTGCTTGCAGAAATGGGGATTAATGCGCACACATTGTATAGTTAGAAAATAATGGAGTCAGGGTGGACAACACCATGTAAATACGTAAAATTTATTCTTAGAGGGTACCCGTAGTATAATGAATTCCATGGAAATAATGTTATTGTGAGTATGTGCACCCAGTGTGTCTTGTAAAGCCTGTATAAAGGCAAGGGCAATATCGCCTTTTGAGTTAAATGTCACACCTTAGGAAATGCTACTGTCAGTCATTGTTTGCAGATGTGAGGATGCTACAGCGCTCATGGATGTGCAGTCAAGTTGACGTCTGGCCCTGTGGACAACCTGTATATAGAAGACTCTAGTTCCTGTGTCAGCGTTGGCTTGTTCTGTCTTCTGTCCAGCTGTGCGGGCAGGCCGATTTTCTCTTCCCCGACTCACGTAGGGGGAGAGTTTTTTTTTCGGCCTGCACCGGCAATTTCCTATTGTAAATGTCAGGTGACCGGAAGCCAGTTTCCCCTGGGTAACCTTGCTTGCTTGTTTACACCTTCGTGCCCGCCAGTATTGTCGTGTCGAGACGACACGCGGTAGGTGGCCGAGCGGATGTAAACAGCCTACCCAGAGGCTGTTTCAAACTGCGCGGCACTATGGTGCTGCCCTCTATAGGCCTATCAAGGTCGGGCTGGTCAGCTATGCTTCTCTCTCACTTCTACGGCCTACCTCACTGAACCAGGTTCTACCCAACTGGCTCCCGGTCCCCTCGCACTCTGTCCCCGTGTATTCCTACACCTTGCCATTAATAAACTGAGTCTAGTCATCGGCCGTATCTCTGCACCTACGCTACCATTCTACTGCCCAAAGTAAGCAGCCAAGAAGTTAGACTTAACATGAGCTGCATAATCTAAGTGAGGCCTTACTAATGATGTATAAAGCTGTAATATAACCGCTGGACTTCTGTTGCTTACACTTCTTGATATAAATCCCAGTAATCTATTTGCTTTATTTCTTACGCTTAGGCATTGCTGACTTGGTTTGAGGTTGCTGCTTACCATAACCCCCAGATCCTTTTCGCATTCTGTACGGCTGAGTTCAACATTATTAAGCTGGTAGGTGCTAGGGTTATGAACATTCCCGAGCTTTAGAACTTTGCATTTATCTACATTGAACTGCATCTGCCATTTTTCTGACCAGGAATTGAGTTTGTCTAAATCCTCCTGAAGTTCCGTGACATCTACGTCTGAATCGATTTTCCTACCTATCTTCGTGTCATCAGCGAATTTGCTCATATCACTAGTAATTCCCTCGTCAAGGTCATTTATATATATTATAAACAACAACGGGCCCAAAACCGATCCCTGTGGAACGCCACTTGTTACAGATCCCCACTCAGATTTAACCCCATTAATGCACACCCTCTGCTTCCTATTGGTGAGCCATGACTCGATCCATGAAAACACTTTTCCTCCAATGCCGTGAGCAGCCACTTTCTTTAACAGTCTCTGATGTGGTACTCTTATCAAAAGCCTTACTAAAATCCAAATAAACAATATCGAATTCTTTATCATGATCAACTGCCTCAAAAGCCTTACTGAAAAATGTTAATAAATTAGTTAGGCAGGAACGGCCCCTGGTGAATCCATGTTGAGTATCATTAATCAAATTATGCCTATCGAGATGGCTTCTTATGTTATCAGCTATAATCGACTCTAATAATTTGCTTACAATTGAAGTTAGACTTATTGGGCGGTAATTTGATGGTAACGACTTGTCCCCTGCTTTAAAAATAGGAATTACATTAGCCATCTTCCACGTATCAGACACTACACCTGTTTGAAGAGATAGGTTAAAAATGTTAGTTAAGGGTTCACAGAGTTCAATTTTGCATTCCTTAAGAACCCTTGAAAAAGCTTATCAGGGCCTGGCGATTTATTTTGCTTCAAACGGTCTATCTGTTTGATAACCATTTCGCTAGTGACTGTGATACTACATAATTTATCTTCTTCAGGCCCACTAAAATACCTAATTCTTGGGATATTATTAGTGTCTTCCTGAGTGAAAACCGAGAGAAAATAATTATTAAAAAATAGAGCACATTTCATTCTCTTTGTCAGTAAGATACCCATAATTATTTTTAAGGGGACCTATCTTATCTCTAACTTTTGTTCTATACACCTGGAAAAAACTTTTTGGGTTAGTTTTCGAACCCCTAGCAACTTTAATTTCGTAGTCCCTTAGCTTTTCTTATCCCCTTTTTAACGTCCCTCTTAATGTCAATATACTGATTCGTAAGATGACCCTCACCTCTTTTGATACGCCTATAAATTCCTTTCTTCTGCCCTAAAAGATATTTGAGCCTATTATTCATCCATTTTGGGTCATTTCTATTCGATCTAATTTCTTTATATGGGATAAATGTTCTTTGGGCAGCATGTATAGTGTTCAGAAAACTGTCATATTGATAGCTCTCTTCATTACCCCAGTCCACAGATGATAAGTGTTCTCTAAGTCCATTGTAATCTGCTAAGCGAAAATCTGGGACCGTTACTGAGTTATTCCTACTATGAAACTTCCATTCAATGCCAAAGGTAATTGATTTGTGGTCGCTTGCGCCGAGTTCCTCTGTAATTTCTAAATTATTAACAAGGGTTTCCTTGTTTGCCAGAACTAAGTCAAGCAGATTATTTCCCTTGTAGGTTCTGTCACAAACTGCTTCAAAAAACAATCTTGAACTACTTCTAAGAAATCGTTAGATTCTAAATTCCCAGTCAAAAAATTCCAATCAATTTGACTAAAGTTGAAGTCACCCAGAATAACTACGTTATCGTGCATTGTGGCCTTAACAATTTCCTCCCATAGTAGTCTCCCTTGGTCCCTATCTAAGTTTGGGGGACGGTATATCACACCTAAAATCAATTTTCATGCCCCTCTGAAAATTCTATCCAGACAGACTCTGTATGTGTTAATTCAGACTTTATACCCATTTTTATACAACAATTTAAATGATCACGGACATAGAGTGCCACCCCACCCCTTCCCGATACTTCTGTCTACTTGGAACAATTTAAAACCCTGAATGTGACATTCGGCAGGCAAGTCCCGATTTTTCATATTAAACCATGTTTCAGTTATTGCAAAAACATCAATATTACCTGTACTTGCAACTACTCTCAACTCGTCCATCTTATTCTAGCACTACGACTATTGGTGAAATATACACTTAAAGACCCTCCTTTCTCTTTACCCTTCCTGCTCATTTCTGTTTTCCCTTATACCTATTACTGTCCTTGTCACCTAGTGCCACTGGCTTTCCAATATCCACCTTATTCTGCCTATTACTAGTTCCCTAGAATTTATAACATTACTACACTGGGACTTCACTGTTTTCCACCATAACCCATACCACTAACTTTTTCTAGTTTAAAGCCCTAACAGCTCCCTCCACTGCAGTTGCCAGTGCCCCCACCCCAGACCTAATAAGTGAACCCCATCCCTGGCATACATGTCATTTCTGCCATAGAAGAGGTCCCAGTTGTCAATGAATGTTACTGCATTTTCCTTACAGTATTTGTCCAGCCAGCAATTGACACCAATTGCCCTGGACAACCATTCATTCAACTCCTCTCCTTGGCAAAATACCACATATGACAGGGTTCCCACCCTTCTTCCTAATTCTGTCTATTGCTGACCTATAGCTGCTAATCAGCTCCTCACTCCTACGTCTGCCAACATCGTTGCCTCCAGCACTGAGACAGATAATAGGATTGCTCCCATTACCTCTCATGATGTCGTCCAGACGGCTAACAATATCCTTCATCCCAGCCCCAGGATAACACACCCTCTGCCTCCTATTCCTATCCTTAAGACAAAATTCCCTATCCATAAACTTAATCTGACTATCCCCAACTAAAACAATGTTCTTACCTCGACTGGCGGTGTGCATGACGTTCTCGACGGTCTTTGTAGAGATGGTCTTCGCTGGGATGTCTTCACATTCGTCTGATAACAAGGAGAAAGAGTTGCTGGTTTTCACAGCAGTCTCCTGGACCTTCTTCAACTTCAGCTTCGTCCCTTCAGATTCGACTAGCATCCATTCGTTGGTCTGATCATCGGCGACATTGTTCGGGATAATCCCTTGCCAGTATTCGCCTAGCAATAGTTGTCAATAATGCGATTCATAGATCGGATTAAATTGGACAGCCATTTCAATTTGGAAGATATAGGACATGACATATTGTTCTAGTATGGTAGCTGATGAAACCTGCTAGTAGGTATTAAGCTAGATCTTGTCAGTTTCAGATTAGGTTGCATAATTCATGAGTGAGACGGTTATTTGAGGGGACTCGCACTTAGTTAATCAAATCAAAAATGTTCATGTACCTACAGATGCAAAAGATTTTTTTACAGCACCTAAACCAAGTCAATTGCTAAGCGTGAATAAAGCAAATAGATAACTTGGATTTATATCAAGAGTGTAAGCAACAGAAGTCCAGCGGTTATATTACAGCTTATACATCATTAGTAAGGCCTCACCTAGATTAGAGCTCAGTTCTGGTCTCCATTTCATACTAATAGAATGGATATTAATTCATAGCATTAGAAATCTTCCGTATGAAGAAAGATTGAAGACCCTTAAATTACATTCACTTGTAAGACGAAGAATGAGGGAGACATGATCGAGGTATATAAGTGGAAGATGGGTATTAATAAGGGGATATAAATAAGGTTTGAGGATATCTCTCCAGAGAGAACCCGCAATAATGGATTCAAATTGGATAAGTTTAGATTTAGAAAGGATATAGGAAAATATTGGAATAAGTTAGTCAGCATAGGGTTAGAACTAAGGATCATAAGGGAAACATATGAGATTGGTTTAGTGGACACTGCAAAGCTTGGTCCAACATAAGAATCAAAGAAGGAGGAACACTGCAGAAGGCCCACTGGCCCCTACAGGCAGTCATATAACACCACTCCTGAATTTCCTGACCACGACACCAATCAAACCCAGCCCCTCCCACTCATATATTTGTCCAATCTCTTTTAAAGCCACCCAAGGTCCTAGCCTCTATCACCCTACTCGGAAGATTGTTCCACGCATCTACAACTCTGTTCGAAAACCAGTACTTGCCTATATCCTTTCTAAATCTAAATTTATCCAATTTAAATCCGTTATTTCTGGTTCTTACTTGGTTCGATATCCTCAGTATTTTATTAATATCTCCTTTGTTTATACCCATCATCCACTTGTACACCTCGATGATATCTCCCTCATTCTACGCCTCTCCAGAGAGTGGAGATTCAACGCTCTAAGTCTATCTTCATACGGGAGATTTCTTATACTGTAAATCATTTTAGTCATTCTTCTTTGTATGTTCTCCAATGAATCTATATCCATCCTGTAGTAAGGTGACCAAAACTGAGCTGCATAATCCAAATGAGGTCTCACTAGTGATGTATAGAGCTGTAAAATAACTTTTGGACTTCTGTTGCTTATACTTCTTGAAATAAATCCTAGTAATCTGTTAGCCTTATTGCGCACACTTAGGCACTGTTGTCTTGGCTTTAGATTCCTGCTTACCATGACTCCCAAGTCTTTTCACATTCTGTATGATCAAGCTCTACTTCACCTAGTTTATAAATTCGAGGGATATTTTCATTACCAACGACTAGCACCTTACACTTGTCCACATTGAACTTCATCTGCCACTTTTCAGACCAAGACATTAATTTGTCCAAATCCTCCTGGAGTTCACTGGTATCCTGCTCAGAATGAATTATACGGCCTATTTTTGTATCATCAGCAAATTTACTCATGTCACTTGCAATTCCTTCATCAAGGTCATTTATGTAAATTATGAACAACAATGGGCCCAAAACTGATCCTTGTGGAACGCCACTAGTGACTAATCCCCATTCAGATTTGACCCCATTAATGGAAACTCTCTGCTTTCTATTGGTAAGCCATGCCTCTATCCATGCTAGAACTTTACCTCCTATACCATGAGCTGCCACCTTTCTTAAGAGTCTCTTGTGAGGTACTCTATCGAAGGCCTTACTGAAATCCAAGTAAACTATATCATATTCTTTATCACTGTCTACTGCCTCAAATGTTTTATTGAAAAACGTCAGTAAATTTGTTAGGCAGGAACGACCTCTCGTGAACCCATGCTGAGATTCATTAATCAAATTATGTTCTTCAAGGTGACTTCTAATAATATCAGCTATAATTGATTCTAATAATTTGCCTACTATAGATGTGAGGCTTATTGGACGGTAATTTGATGGAATTGACTTATCCCTGATTTGAATATAGGAACTACATTAGCTATCTTCCACATCTCTGGCACAACACCAGTTAGGATGGACGTATTAAACACATTCATTAATGGCTGACTAAGTTCCATCTTACATTCTTTAAGTACCCTGGAAAACAACTCGTCGGGTCCCGGGGACTTATTTTGCTTCAGTTTATCTATCTGTTTGATAACCATGTCCCTCGTGACAGTAATATTAGTTAACTTGAATTCTTCAGGAACTGAATAATTGTTAATTTCTGGAATCTCATTTACGTCTTCTTGTGTAAAGACTGACAAAAATAGTCATTAAATAGAGAACACATTTCCAGTTCGTTATCCGTCAGCTGTCCATTCCCAATTTTCAGAGGACCTACCTTTTCCCTCACCTTCGTCCTATACACTTGAAAGAACCCTTTTGGATTAGTCTTTGATTCATTAGCAACCTTAATCTCATAGTCACGTTTAGCCTTTCTAATCCCTTTTTACTTCTCTTTTCAATTGAACATATTGGTCAATAAGGTTAACATCTCCTCTTTTGATGCGCCTATAAATTCCTCTTTTCTCCCTAATAGATGTTTTAGCCTCCTGTTAATCCATTTGGGATCGTTATTTTTGACCTAAATTCTCTCTGGGAATAAATATACTCTGTGCACGTTGTACATTATTAAGAAAAAAATCATAAACGCAGATCCCATCGTTATCGTTAGCTAGATTACCCCAGTCGAGATTAGACAGGTGTTCTCTAAGTCCATTATAGTCAGCGGAACGAAAATCAGGAACTTTTACCGTATTATCCCTATTCTCGTACTCCCAGGTAATATTAAAAGTAATGGATTTGTGATCACTTGCGCCAAGCTCCTCAGTGATCTCCAGATTATTTACAAGGGTTTCTTTATTTGACAAGACTAGGTCGAGCAAATTATTACCTCTGGTAGGCTCCGTCACACACTGCTTCAGAAAACAGTCCTGAACTACTTCCATAAAGTCACTGGACTCCAGATTACCTGTCAAAGAAGTCCAGTCAATTTGACTAAAGTTAAAATCCCCTACTATCACTACGTTATTGTGTCTAGAAGCCCTAACAATTTCGTCCCAAAGAAGACTCCCTCTATCGTGTTCCAAGCCTGGAGGTCGGTATATTACACCTACAATCAGTTTTTCTTGACCCTCTAGAAACTCTACCCAAACAGATTCTGTTAATGATCCATCTATTTTTATGCCTGTTTTTATGCAGCAATTTATATTTTCTCGTACATATAATGCAACTCCACCCCTTTCCCATTATATCTATCTACATGGAACAACTTAAACCCCTGAATATGACACTCTGCAATCATATCCCGACTCTTTATATTATACCACGTTTCAGTTATTGCAATGACATCAAAGTTCCCAGCACATGCTACCAAACGTAATTCGTTAATTTTATTTCTGGCGCTTCGACAGTTAGTATAAAATACTTTGATATGTGTCTTCTTGTGAACCTTTTTCAGCTTTTGTTTTACACAATTTCTGTTACTATCATTACCCTGTGTTACTCGATTACTGTTATTGTTAAGATTTATGATATCAAAGCCTGAATCAATATTCTGGCCCTCATTATTTACCATTCCTAAACCCATACCTCTAACTAATCCTAGTTTAAAGCCCTAACAACATCCTCAACTGAGCTAGCGAGAAATCCTACACCTTCCTGGATAAGTGAACCCCATCCCTGGCATACATGTCATTTCGGCCATAGAAGTGGTCCCAGTTGTCAATGAATGGGACTGCATTATCCTTACAGTGTTTGTCCAGCCAGCAATTTATACCAATTGCTCTGGACAGCCATTCATTTCCAACACCCCTTCTTGGCAAAATGCCACATATAACAGGGCTCCCTCCCTTCTTCCTAATGATGTCTATTGCTGCCTTATACCTACTAACTAAATCCTCACTTCTACGCTTGGCTACATCATTGCCTCCAGCACTGAGGCAGATAATAGGATTTATCCCATTACCATGCATGATGTTGTCAAGCCTGCTAACAATGTCTTCCATCCCAGCCCCAGGAAAGCAAACCCTCTGTCTCCTACTCCTATCTTTCAAGCAGAAGGCCCTATCCATATATCTAACTTGGCTATCCCCAACAACAACAATGTTTTTACCTTCCTTGGTCCCGTTCGTCGTGACGTTCCCAGTAGTCGACTCACATTCGTCTGGTAGCACAGAAAAGGAGTTCGAAGTTTCCACAGCAGTCTCTTTCTTCTTCGTCGTTACTACCTCTCCATTCGTCTTCTTGATCTTCAACTTCGTCCCATGCTGTCCGATCACTGACCAGGTTCCCCTCTCGACCTGAGGACTCACAACAGGAGGACTACTACGAATCCTCTTGTTTTCCTCCGTCAATCGCCGTATCTCAAGCTTCGCTACCCTCAATTCCTCCTTAAGCTGCTGGTAAAGTTGATCAATAGGGGGCATCCTGGTTCAGTCCACAGGGAGTACACTAGACACGTCTTCACTGAGCTAAGAACAGGTCACCACTGAGCTGAGAACAGGTCACCACCTAACGTCACATTAACGTCACATTAACGTCCCTCTTAATGTCAGTATACTTATTTATAAGATGACCCTCACCTCCATTTATGCGCCTATAAATTCCTTTCTTCTGCCCTAAAAGATATTTGAGCCTATTATTCATCCATTTTGGGTCATTTCTACTTGATCTAATTTCTTTATACGAGATAAATGTTCTTTGGGCAGCCTGTATAGTGTTAAGAAAGCTGGCATATTGATAGCTCTCTTCGTTACCCCTGTCCACAGTTGATAAGTGTTCTCTAAGCTATAAGAACATAAGAACATAAGAAAGGAGAAACACTGCAGCAGGTTTGTTGGCCCATACTAGGCAGGTCCTTCACATTCCGCTCCTGGAGAGCGAAACGTTGCCACAATAAAATGTCACATTAGTTGCAATTGTGTCCTTTTACTTAACATATTGTCGGTAATTCTACCAATATTATTACAGAATATTTGTTCAACCTAATTTTCCCATGCTACCCAAGAAATAAGCTTTGATAATTTTATTTACTCATGTGCAATTCCCACTCAAATCCAACCCCTTTCACTCATGAATTTATCCAACCTAAATTTAAAACTACCCAGGGTCCTTGCTTCAATAACCCTACTAGGCAGACTGTTCCACTCATCAACTACCCTATTTCCAAACCAATACTTTCCTATATCCTTTCTAAATCTAAACTTATCTAACTTGAATCCATTATTGCGGGTTCTCTCTTGGAGAGATACCCTCAAGACCTTATTTATATCCCCTTTGTTAATACCCATTTTCCACTTGTATACCTCGATCATGTCTTCCCTCATTCTACGTCTTACAAGTGAATGTAATTTAAGGGTCCTTAATCTTTATTCGTAAGGAAGATTTCTAATGCTATGTATTAATTTAGTCATTCTACTCTGAATGATTTCTAACGAATTTATGTCCATTCTGTAATATGGAGACCAGAACTGAGCTGCGTAATCTAGGTGAAGCCTTACTAATGATGTATAAAGCTGTAATATAACCTCTGGACTTCTGTTGCTAACACTTCTTGATATAAATCCCAGTAATCTATTTGCCTTATTACGTACGCTTAGGCATTGCTGTCTTGGTTTAAGGTTGCTGCTTACCATCACCCCCAAGTCCTTCTCGCAATCTGTATGGCTAAGTTCTACGTTATTTAACTTATAAGTGCTTGAGTTATGGACACTCACGAGCTTTAGAACTTTGCATTTATCTACATTGAACTGCATTTGCCATTTTTCTGACCAGGAATTGAGTTTGTCTAAATCCTCCTGTAGTTCACTGACATCTACCTCTGAATCGATTATCCTACCTATCTTCGTGTCATCAGCGAATTTGCTCATATCACTAGAAATTCCCTCGTCAAGGTCATTTATATATATTATAAACAACAACGGGCCCAAAACCGATCCCTGAGGAACGCCACTTGTTACAGATCCCCACTCCGATTTAACCCCATTTATGCACACCCTCTGCTTCCTATTGGTGAGCCATGACTCGATCCATGACAACACTTTTCCCCCTATGCCATGAGCAGCCACTTTCTTTAACAGTCTCTGATGTGGTACTCTATCAAAAGCCTTACTAAAATCCAAATAAACAATATCGAATTCTTTATCATGATCAACTGCCTCAAAAGACTTACTGAAAAAAGTTAATAAATTAGTTAGGCAGGAACGGCCCCTAGTGAATCCATGCTGAGTATCATTAATCAAATTATGCCTATCGAGATGGCTTCTTATGTTATCAGCTATAATCGACTCTAGTAATTTGCCTACAATTGATGTTAGACTTATTGGGCAGTAATTTGATGGTAACGACTTGTCCCCTGCTTTAAAAATAGGAATTACATTAGCCATCTTCCATGTATCAGACACTACACCTGTTTGAAGAGATAGGTTAAAAATGTTAGCTAAAAGTAATTGACTTATTGTCGCTTGTGCAGAGTTCCTTTGTAATTTCTAAAAAGTCGTTAGATTCTAAATTCCCTGTCAAGAAATTCCAATTAATCTGAATAAAGTTAAAGTCCCCTAGAATTACTACCTTATCATGCCTTGTGGCCTTAACAATTTCCTCCCAAAGTAGTCTCCCTTGTTCCCTATCTAAATTTGGAGGACGATATATTACGCCTAAAATCAGTTATTCACACCCCTTTGAAAATTCTGTTCAGACAGACTCTGTATGTATTATTTGAGACTTTATGCCCGTTTTTATGCAACAATTTAAATGATCACGGACATAGAGTGCCACCCCACCCCCCCTTCCCGATACTTCTGTCTACTTGGAACAATTTAAAACCCTGAATGTGACATTCAGCAGGCATGTCCCGATATTTCATATTAAACCACATCTCAGTTATTGCAAAAACATCAATATTACCCGTACTTGCAACTAATCTCAACTCGTCCATCTTATTTTTAGCACTACGACAATTGGTGTAATATACATTTAAAGACCCTCCTTTCTCTTTACCCTTCCTGCTCATTTCTGTTTTTCCACTATACCTATTACTGTCCTTGTCACCTAGTGCCACTGGCTTTCCAGTATCCACCTTATTCTGCCTATTACTAGTTATCCTAGAACTTATAATATTACTACACTGGGACTTCACTGTTAGTGTGGGATAGTGTGTCAATGTAGTGTAGTGTGTCAGTGTGGAGTAGTGTGTCAGTGTGGAGTAGTTTGTCAGTGTAGTGTAGTGTGGAGAAGTGTGTCACTGTAGTGTAATGTGTCAGTGTGGTGTAGTGAGTCATTGTAGTGTGTCAGAGAATTGTAGTGTGTCAGTGTGGTGTAGTGTGTCAATGTGGGTTAGTGTGTCAATGTGGTGTATTGTGTCAGTGTTGTGTAGTGTGTCAGTGTGGTGTATTATGTCAGTGTGGGATAGTGTGTCATTGTGGTGTAGTGTGTCAGTGTAGTGTAGTGTGTCAGAGTGGTGTAGAGTATCAGTGTGGTGTAGTGCGTCAGTGTGGTGTAGTGTATTCTGTCAGTGTGGTATAGTGTGTCAGTGAAGTGTAGTGAATTGTCAGTGTAGTGTAGTCTGCCCGTGTGGTATAGTGTGTCAGTGTAGTGTAGTCAGTGAGGTGTAGCATGTCAGTGTGGTATAGTGTCAGTGTGGCGTTGTGTGTCAGTGTGGGGTAGTGTCATTATGGTGAAGTGTGTCACTGTGGCGTAGTGTGTCAGTGTGGTGTAGTGTCAGTGTAGTGTGTTAGTGTGGTGTAGTGTGTCAGTGTGAGTAGTGTGTCAGTTGGGTGTAGTGTCAGTGTGGTGTTGTGTCAGTGTAGTATAGTGTGTCAGTGTGGTGTAGTGTGTCAGTGGGAAGAAGTGTGTCAGTGTGGTTTATTATCAGTGTGGTGTAGTGTGTTAGTGTGGGGTAGAGTGTCATTATCGTGTAGTGTGTCATTTTGGTGTAGTTTGTCAGTGCAGTGTAGTTTGTCAGTGTGCGTAGTGTGTCAGTGTTGGGTAGTGTGTTGTAGTGTGTCATGTGTAGTGGGTAGTGTGTCAGTGTAGTGCAGTATCACTGTGGTGTAGTGTGTCAGTGTGGGTAGTGTGTTAAAGTGTCAGTGTGGTGTAGTGTGTCAATGTGGATTAGTGTGTCAGTGTAGTGTAGTGTGCCAGTGTTTTGTAGTGCGTCAGTGTGGTGTAATGTGTCAGTGTAGTGTAGTGTGTCAGTGTAGTGTAGTACGTCAGTGTGATGTAGTGTGTCAGTGTGGTGTAGTGTGTCAGTGTTAGTTACCATTTTGTCATAGGCACATGTCGATTAGACACTAGGCCTGTTGTATGTATGTGTGTGTGTGTGTGTAACGAAACACTTCGAAATGTTTCGGCCCTGCCGGGAATTGAACCCGGGCCCTCCGTACGTGAAGCAAGAGCGATAGCCACCATGCCATCGAGGCGTGTGTGATGTGTCATTGTGGTATAGTGTGTCAGTATTGTGTAGTGTGTCAGTGTGGTGTAGTGTGTAAGTGTGGTGTGTCATTGTGGTGTAGTGTGTCAGTGTGGTGTAGTGTGTCAGTGTAGTGTAGTGTGTCAGTGTGGTGTAGTGTGTCAGTGTGGTGTAGTGTGTCAGTGTGGTGTGGTGTGTCGGTATGGTGTGGTGTGTCAGTATGGTGTAGTGTGGTGTGGTCAGCAATTTATAAGATATTTTTAATATAACTATTAAAAACCTGGTCTTTCAAAGTGTATCGGGCATTTTCTTCGCCAACTGACGTCATATACCAGTACTGCAAACTCGTCACCTAATTAATACAGCAGTACTCGCCTGTTATACTATCAGGTTAATAAATAACGTGCTTGTGTGACAACTGGGAATCTTTAAAAGATATATAGATAATGCACAAGTGTCTTATTTTTGTAAGATGTTGCGAAAGTCACAGTATTATTTTGAGAATATCTGCAAGAGGAAGTGTCGTGGTGGGTTTATGACAGGTAATATCCTCTTACCAGTCTGAGCTAGAGACAGTATGTCCGGGAATGAAGATGACTGAGCTCCCTAAGGGTAGTCATCATGTCCTTGCTGCGTGCTGGGAGAG
>WNWK01023081.1:20000-31574 GCA_009830355.1 Cherax destructor
TGCTGGCCGCACGCAGTCCAACGTACGAACCACAGCCCGGCTGGTCATGTACCGACTTTAGGTGCCTGTCCAGTGCCTGCTTGAAGACAGCCAGGGGTTTGTTGGTAATCCCCCTGATGTATGCTGGGAGGCAGTTGAACAATCTTGGGCCCCTGACACTTATTGTGTTGTCCCTCAACGTGCTAGTGGCACCCCTGCTTTTCATTGGGGGGATGTTACATCGCCTGCCGAGTCTTTTGCTTTCGTAGGGAGTGATTTTTGTGTGCAAGTTTGGTACTAAGCCCTCGAGAATTTTCCATGTGTATATAATAATGTATCTCTCCCGCCTGCGTTCTAGAGAGTACAGGTTTAGGAACTTCAAGCGTTCCCAGTAGTTGAGGTGGTTTATCGCACTTATGCGTGCGGTGAAGGTTCTCTGCACATTTTCAAGGTCAGCAATTTCACCCGCCTTGAAAGGTGCCGTTAGTGTGCAGCAATATTCTAGCCTAGATAGAACAAGCGATCTGTAAAGTGTCAACATGGGCTTGGCATCCCTGGTTTTGAAGGTTCTCATTATCCATCCTGTCATTTTTCGAGCAGATGCAATTGCTACTTTGTTATGGTCCTTGAAGGTGAGATCCTCTGACATGATCACTCCCAGGTCTTTGACATTAGTTTTTCTCTCTATTGTGTGGTTGGAATTAGTTTTGTACTCCGAAGGTATCTTAATTTCTTCACGTTTTCCGTATCTGAGTAATTTAAATTTCTCATCATTGAACTTCATATTGTTTTCTGCAGCCCATTTAAAGATTTGGTTTATGTCTGCTTGGAGTCTTGCAGTGTCTTCAACGGTGGACACTGTCATACAGATTCGGGTGTCATCTGCAAAGGAAGACACAGCACTGTGGCTTATATCCCTGTCAATATCTGATATGAGGATGAAGAATAGGATGGGAGCAAGTACTGTGCCTTGTGGAACAGAGCTTTTCACAGTAGCTGCCTCAGACTTTACTCTGTTGACTACTACTCTTTGTGTTCTACATGTTAGGAAATTATAGATCCATCTACCAACTTTTCCTGTTATTCCTTTATCACGCATTTTGTGTGCTATTACACCATGGTCACACTTGTCAAAGGCTTTTGCAAAATCTGTGTATATAACATCTGCATTCTGTTTATCTTCTAGAGCATCCAGGACCTTGTCGTAGTGGTCCAGTAGTTGGGACAGACAGGAGCGACCTGATCTAAACCCATGCTGTCCTGGGTTGTGCAATTGATGGATATCAAGATGGGTGGCGATCTTGCTTCTTAGAACCCTTTCAAAGATTTTTATGATATGGGACGTTAGCGCAATTGGTCTGTAGTTCTTTGCTATTGCTTTACTGCCCCCTTTGTGGAGTGGGGCTATGTCTGTTGTTTTTAGTAGCTGCGGGACGATCCCAGTGTCCATGCTCCCTCTCCATAGGATGTTAAAAGCATGTGATAGGGGCTTCTTGCAGTTCTTGATGAACACTGAGTTCCATGAGTCTGGGCCTGGAGCAGAGTGCATGGGCATGTCATTTATTGCCTTTTCGAAGTCATTTGGCGTCGTGGTGATGTCAGAAAGGCATGCGTCTGTCAAGTTCTGTGGCACTCTCATGAAAAATTCATTTAGGTTTTCGATTTTCAGTCTGGTTAGTGGCTCGCTAAAAACTGAGTCATACTGGGACTTAAGTAACTCATACTTTAAAAAAAACCTCTTCTCCGTAATGTCCAACTACATAACCTTAATGTAGACAAAATAAGTATATATCATATCGAACTTATAAACACAACATAAGCATAGAGTCTCATTAACAGAGATTTAAAAAAATAAAAACACTCCGGAAATACAACCTAAGCTAAGACAGAGCCCCGTATTACTGCTCCAACTCTCAATACTATAATTCCACCCTTTATCATCCTATATTTCTCCCTAATTCATATTATAGACCTTATATTAGGTAAACAACTTAAACTATAATAAACCAACCGAAACAAATAACATACCGTTAAACCTATAGCCATAGCATACAAAAAATTTAAAAAAAAAATTACTTCCCTCATAAATACTACCTCCAAAATCAAATCCTTTGAATAAAACCCTGCCAAAAAAGGTATACAAAATAAAGCTAAATTAGCGAAATTTATACAGACCCTATTTAAAGGTATACACAACAATAACCTTCCTATATTTCGAATATCTTGGTACTCCTTAACCCTATGAATGACCATGCCGGCATACATAAATAACAGTGCCTAGGAAAGATAAACACATAAGTAAGGATAATGCAGTACCATTCATTTGCAACTGGGACCACTTCTATGGCCGAAATGACATGTATGCCAGGGATGGGGTTCACTTATCCAGGGCAGGTATGGATTTTCTTGCTAGCTCAGTTGAGGGTGTTGTTAGGACTTTAAACTAGGATTAGTTAGAGGTATGGGTTTAGAAATGGAAAATACTGAATGTCGAAATATAGATCTAGGCTTTGATATAAAAAATCTTAACAATAACAAGGACAGTAATAGGTATAGTGAAAAAACAGAATGGAGCAGGAAGGGTGAAGAGAAAGGAGGGTCTTTAAAAGTGCATTATACAAATAGTCGTAGTGCTAGGAATAAGATGGACGATTTGAGATTAGTTGCAAGTGCAGGTAACATTGATGTATTTGCCATAACTGAGACGTGGTTCAATACGAAAAATAGGGACATGCCTGCTGAATGTCATATACAGGGTTTTAAATTGTTCCAAGTAGACAGAAGTTTCGGGAAGGGGGGTGGAGTGGCACTGTATGTCCGAGATCGCTTGAACTGTTGCATAAAAAAGGGAATAAAGTCTGAAATAACACATACAGACTCTGTCTGGATAGAATTTTCAGAGGGGCATGAAAAATTGATTTTAGGTGTGATATACCGTCCCCCATACTTAGATAGGGACCAAGGGAGACTACTATGGGAGGAAATTGTTAAGGCCACAATGCACGATAACGTAGTTATTCTGGGAGACTTCAACTTTAGTCAAATTGACTGGAATTTTTTGACTGGGAATTTAGAATCTAACGACTTCTTAGAAGTAGTTCAAGATTGTTTTTGAAGCAGTTTGTGACAGAACCTACAAGGGAAATAACCTGCTTGACTTAGTTCTGGCAAACAAGGAAACCCTTGTTAATAATTTAGAAATTACAGAGGAACTCGGCGCAAGCGACCTCAAATCAATTACCTTTGGCATTGAATGGAAGTTTCATAGTAGGGATAACTCAGTAACGGTCCCAGATTTTCGCTTAGCAGATTACAATGGACTTAGAGAACACTTATCATCTGTGGACTGGGGTAATGAAGAGAGCTATCAATATGACAGTTTTCTGAACACTATACATGCTGCCCAAAGAACATTTATCCCATATAAAGAAATTAGATCGAATAGAAATGACCAAAAATGGATGAATAATAGGCTCAAATATCTTTTAGGGCAGAAAAAAGGAATTTATAGGCGTATCAAAAGAGGTGAGGGTTATCTTATGAATCAGTATATTGACATTAAGAGGGACGTTAAAAAGAGGATAAGAAAAGCTAAACGGGACTACGAAATTAAAGTTGCTAGGGATTCGAAAACTAACCCAAAAAGTATTTTCCAGGTGTATAGAACAAAAGTTAGAGATAAGATAGGTCCCCTTAAAAATAATTATAGGCATCTTACTGACAAGGAGAATGATATGTGCTCTATTTTTAATAATTATTTTCTATCAGTTTTCACTCAGGAAGACACTAATAATATCCCAAGAATTAGGTATTTTAGTGGGCCTGAAGAAGATAAATTATGTAGTATCACAGTCACTAGCGAAATGGTTATCAAACAGATAGACCGTTTGAAGCAAAATAAATCGCCAGGCCCTGATGAGCTTTTTTCAAGGGTTCTTAAGGAATGCAAAATTGAACTCTGTGAACCCTTAACTAACATTTTTAACCTATCTCTTCAAACAGGTGTAGTGTCTGATACGTGGAAGATGGCTAATGTAATTCCTATTTTTAAAGCAGGGGACAAGTCGTTACCATCAAATTACCGCCTAATAAGTCTAACATCAATTGTAGGCAAATTATTAGAGTCGATTATAGCTGATAACATAAGAAGCCATCTCGATAGGCATAATTTGATTAATGATACTCAACATGGATTCACCAGGGGCCGTTCCTGCCTAACTAATTTATTAACTTTTTTCAGTAAGGCTTTTGATTTTGAGGCAGTTGATCATGATAAAGAATTTGATATTGTTTATTTGGATTTTAGTAAGGCTTTTGATAGAGTACCACATCAGAGACTGTTAAAGAAAGTGGCTGCTCATGGCATTGGGGGAAAAGTGTTTTCATGGATCGAGTCATGGCTCACCAATAGGAAGCAGAGGGTGTGCATAAATGGGGTTAAATCTGAGTGGGGATCTGTAACAAGTGGCGTTCCACAGGGATCGGTTTTGGGCCCGTTGTTGTTTATAATATATATAAATGACCTTGACGAGGGAATTACTAGTGATATGAGAAAATTCGCTGATGACACGAAGATAGGTAGGATAATCGATTCAGACGTAGATGTCACGGAACTTCAGGAGGATTTAGACAAACTCAATTCTTGGTCAGAAAAATGGCAGATGCAGTTCAATGTAGATAAATGCAAAGTTCTGAAGCTCGGGAATGTTCATAACCCTAGCACCTACCAGCTTAATAATGTTGAACTTAGCCGCACAGAATGCGAAAAGGATTTGGGGGTTATGGTAAGCAGCAACCTCAAACCAAGTCAGCAATGCCTAAGCGTAAGAAATAAAGCAAATAGATTACTGGGATTTATATCAAGAAGTGTAAGCAACAGAAGTCCAGCGGTTATATTACAGCTTTATACATCATTAGTAAGGCCTCACCTAGATTACGCAGCTCAGTTCTGGTCTCCATTTTACAGAATGGATATAAATTCGTTAGAAAACATTCAGCGACGAATGACAAAGTTAATTCATAGCATTAGAAATCTTCCGTATGAAGAAAGATTGAAGACCCTTAAATTACATTCACTTGTAAGACGAAGAATGAGGGGAGACATGATCGAGGTATATAAGTGGAAGATGGGTATTAATAAGACACAGCAACATCTTGGGATCTTTATACAAACGAATTCTTCAACACTTGTCCAACCTTTGGACGAAGACCTACTTCGACTAGTGGATGGTACCACAATGACCCCGCCTCCTGCTGCTTCACCTCACCTGACTACAGTATATAAGCCACCTTTACGGACATATGCTGTCATTTCTACAAGATTGATGGACTGAACACATCGACTCCAGTCCGAGGGACTGATTACCTCAAAACTCCTGCTCTCCTTACACCTTTCTACTTTGTATTGGACTGATGAAGCCACTGTGTGGCGAAACGTTTCCTCAATAAAGATACCCAAATGTTGCATATGTGTCTAATTTATAACTTGTCGGTTCTCTGAACCATTCATCTACACCCTGTCTGACACAGCAACATCTTGGGATCTTAATACAAACGAATTCTTCAACACTTGTCAAACCTTTGGACGAAGACCTACTTCGACTAGTGGATGGTACCACTATGACCCCGCCTCCTGCTGCTTCACCTCACCTGACTACAGTATATAAGCCACCTCTACGGACATATGCTGTCATTTCTACAAGATTGATGGACTGAACACATCGACTCCAGGCCAAGGGACTGATTACCTCAAAACTCCTGCTCTCCTTACACCTTTCTACTTTGTATTGGACTGATGAAGCCACTGTGTGGCGAAACGTTTCCTCAATAAAGATACCCAAATGTTGCATATGTGTCTAATTTATAACTTGTCGGTTCTCTGAACCATTCATCTACAGCATTTATAGTGTTCAGAAAACTGTCATATTGATAGCTCTCTTCATTACCCCAGTCCACAGATGATAAGTGTTCTCTAAGTCCATTGTAATCTGCTAAGCGAAAATCTGGGACCGTTACTGAGTTATTCCTACTATGAAACTTCCATTCAATGCCAAGGTAATTGATTTGTGGTCGCTTGCGCCGAGTTCCTCTGTAATTTCTAAATTATTAACAACAACATTGTTGTTGTTGGTAATGTCATTGGAAATAAATGGTATAAAATACCATGGTGGTGGATGTGAAGGTAGATACTCGGAATGAGGTATTGGAAAAAATGTTGGAAACGTGTTTGGAAATGGAGTTGGTGGGAAATGGAGTTTGAGTGGTGGACCTGACTTAACTCAGTGGTGGACCTGACTTAACTCAGTGAAGACGTGTCTTGTGTGCTCTCTGTGAATCTGAAGATGTCCTCTCTTGAGCTACTCTACCAGCAGCTGAAGGAAGAACTGAGGGTAGCTAAGCTTGAGATACAGCGACTGACTGAGGAAAACAAGAGGATTCGTAGTAATCCTCCTGTTGAGAATCCTCAAGCCAAGAAAGGAACCTGGACAGTGGGTAAAACGCATGGGACAAAGTTAAGGATCAAGAGGACGGGTGGAGAGGTAAAAACAACGAAGACCCAGGAGAATGTTGTGGAAACATCGAACCCATTCTCCGTGCTACACGATGAATGTGAGTCGACTTCTGGGAGCGTCACGACGAACGACACAAAAGAAGGTAAAAACATTGTTGTTGTTGGGGACAGCCAGGTTAGGTACATGGATAGGGCTTTCTGTTCTCAGAGAGGATGTGTCTAGGGTTCTCTGTGGACTGAACCACTTTTGCTCTGTGAAGTGAACCAAGATGCCGTCCATTGAGCAACTTTACCAGCAGCTTAAGGAGGAATTGAGGGTAGCGAAGCTTGAGATTCGGCGATTGACGGAGGAAAACAAGAGGATTCGTAGTAGTCCTCCTGTTGTGAGTCCTCAGATCAAGAAGGGAACCTGGGCAGTGACCAGACAGCATGGGACGAAGTTGAAGATCAAGAAGACGAATGGAGAGGTAGTAACGACGAAGAAGAAAGAGAATGCTGTGGAAACTGTTGTGGAAACATCGAATGCCTTCTCTGTGCTACCCGATGAATGTGAGTCGACTACTGGGAACGTCACGACAAACGACTCTAAGGAAGGTAAAAACATTGTTGTTGTTGGGGATAGCCAGGTTAGGTATATGGATAGGGCATTCTGTTTGAAGGATAAGAGTAGGAGACAGAGGGTTTGCTTTCCTGGGGCTGGGATGGAGGATATTGTTAGCCGGCTTGACAACATCATGAACGGTAATGGGATCAATCCTATTATCTGCCTCAGTGCTGGAGGCAATGATGTAGGCAAGCGTAGAAGTGAGGATTTAGTTAGAAGGTACAGGACAGCAAGTCAGCTCTATGTTCCTTCTTCCTTACATTACACCGCAGCCCGTATCCACTTGAATAAGTGGTATACACTCTGTTCTTTATATATCTCCCCTTCGCGGGCAATGTCTATCCCAGATGTTGATTTTCTGGTTTCTTCCTTACCGCCACCCCTTCTATTACTTGGCGATTTTAATGCACACCATTTTCTCTGGGGATGATCGCACTGTGACTCCCGTGGCATTCAGTTGGAGGCATTTCTTGCTTCTCTTCCCCTCCATGTTTTAAATACGGGTACTCCTACCCATTTTGATCCCTGAACTCATTCTTTCTCCTGCATCGATCTTTCCATCTGCTCTTCATCTACTGTCCTTGATTTCACCTGGTCTGTCCTCCCGGACTTACATGACAGCGATCATTTCCCAATCATCCTTAAGTCCCCTCTGTTTTCTCCACCTCCTCATTGCCCACGCTGGCAATTTGACCGGGCGAAATGGGACCTTTAAGCACATCTTACTGCCTTTCATGAGGTTCCTACCTCGTCCTCCATTGATGAGGTTTTACATCTCTTTTTGTCCTCCATCTTCACAGCGACTTCACATTCTATTCCCCAAACCTCGGGCAAGCATCCTCAGAAGTGCGTGCCTTGGTGGTCTCCTGCTTGTGCTCGGGCAGTGCGTTTGAAACGTGCTGCATGGGGCAGGTATCGGTATAACAGAACCACAGAGAGACTCCTTGATTTCAAGCAGAAGAGAGCTATTGCTCGCCGTGTCATACGTGATGCTAAACGCACTTGCTGGCGAGATTACGTTTCTACTGTCACTTCGGCTTCCTCGATGAGTGCAGTCTGGAAGAAAGTGCGGAAATTAAGTGGTAAATTCTCCCCCGACCCTGCTCCTGTTCTTCAGGTTGCCGGTGTCGATATAGCACACCCTCTTGCCGTTGCCACTATAACCATCTCGTCCGCATTTCTCAGGGGCTCCATCTATGCCCCTCGTTCCTTTCTTCTAAGTCTGCCAGCGACTTAAAGCCCTTAGATTTTTCTTCTCTTAGAGAAGAATCCTATAATGTGCCTTTTACCCTTCAAGAACTGGAGGCAACACTCTCTGCTTGCCGATCATCGGCAGCTGGGCCAGACGGCATACATATTCGTATGCTACAGCATTTACATCAGTCTGCTCTTACTGTCCTCTTACGAATCTTTAATCTTATATGGTCGCAAGGAGTTATTCCCCAGCTGTGGAAGTCTGCTATTGTTCTCCCTTTTCGAAAACCACGTGCTACGGGACGTGATCCCTCTCACTACCGTCCCATCGCTCTTACCAGTGCAGTTTGCAAGGTGATGGAACGTCTAGTTAATAGACGTTTGATGTGGTATTTAGAGACTCACAATAGTCTCTCCCCTAGTCAGTATGGCTTCCATAAGGGCCGTTCTGCCATTGACCCCTTGCTGAGCTTGGATACGTATATTCGTAATGTCTTTGCGAATAACCATTCGGTTATCGCTATCTTTTTCGACCTTGAGAAGGCTTATGATACAACTTGGAGATATAATATCTTGGCCCAGGCCCACTCCTTAGGCCTCCGAGGCAACCTACCATTCTTTCTTAAGGCTTTCTTAACTGACAGACATTTCCGGGTCCGGGTTAGTAATGAACTCTCCCCGGAATTTGTCCAAGCTGAAGGTGTCCCCCAGGGATGTGTTCTGAGCACAACACTTTTTCTGCTTGCTATAAATTATCTGGCATCTGTTCTCCCATCCAATATTTGGTCATCGCTCTATGTGGATGACTTTGCTATAGCTTGTGCAGGTGCTGACTGTCACCTCATTGCAGTTTCCCTCCAGCATGCCATCAACCGGGTTTCTAATTGGGCCACCACTCACGGGTTTAAATTTTCTAGTGGCAAAACTCATCAAATTACGTTCACTAGACTTTCAGTGGTCTCTGATCATCCATTGTACCTATACGGCTCACGTATCCCAGAACGTGATACAGTCAGGTTTCTCGGCCTCCTGTTTGACCGCAGATTGTCCTGGAAACCTCACATTACCACACTGAAGGCGACTTGTCATAGCCGGCTGAACCTCCTTAAAACCCTCGCACATCTTTCATGGGGGGCTGATCGTAGAACTCTCCTTCGCCTACATTCGGCCCTAATTTTATCGAAACTCGATTATGGTGACCAGATATATTCGGCAGCCTCTCCTGCCACTCTTTCCAGCCTTAATCCCATCCATCACCAGGGATTACGCTTATGCATTGGTGCTTTTCGTTCTTCCCTGGTTGAGAGCCTCTATGTAGAAGCGAACATTCCATCCTTGTCCGATCGTCGTGATGCACATTGCATTCGCTATTATGTTCGCTCTCATGACCTCCGCAATCCTTCTATGTATAGGATTGTCACAGATGTTAGTAGACGCTCGTTATTTGTTCGTCGCCCCTGTTTACTTCGTCCCTTTTCTCTTCGTCTGCATTCACTCTTGTCTTCCCTTCAGCTTCCGCCTTTATATGTTCATGTGGCTTCACCCTTTCCTCTACACCCTTGGGAAGTTCCTGCTGTCCGTGTCTGTTGCGCGAAAGCCCAACTGCCTACGGCGGCTTCTCGCTCTTTCTCTCTAGACCATTTCCGTTCTCATTCCCATGCCATCGCAGTATATACCGATGGTTCAAAGTCATCTGACGGCGTCGGATTCGCAGCAGTGTTTCCGGACAGCGTCGTACGAGGGCATCTATTACCCTCGGCTAGCATATTTACGGCTGAATTATATGCAATTCTTGTGGCACTTATCCGTATTGCATCTATGCCTGTATCACCATTTGTGGTCGTTTCAGACTCCCTTAGTGCTTTACAGGCTATCCGTAAAATTTATACACCTCACCCCCTAGTTCTTCGTATCCACCTTTGGTTACGCCGTATCTTTAGCAAGCACAAAGATATTGTCTTTTGTTGGGTCCCTGGTCATGTTGACGTACAGGGCAATGAACAGGCGGACACTGCTGCGCGGTCAGCAGTACATGACCTTCCAGTTTCATATGGAGGTGTTCCTTTCACGGACTATTTTGTGGTCATTGCTACCCACCTTCGCACCCGTTGGCAACAACGCTGGTCTGACCTGCTGAAAACCAAACTTCATTCTATTAAACCGGTTATAGGTTTCTGGCCTTCTTCTTGTCACCAATGTCGAGATTGGGAGACTACACTCTCCCGTCTTCGCATCGGCCACACTCGTCTTACTCACGGGTATCTCATGGAGAGGCTCCCTGCCCTTCTCTGTGAGCATTGTCAGGTTCCAGTGTCTGTTCGACATATCCTGTTGGACTGCCCACTCTATCAACGAGCACGCAGAATTTACCTCCAACGACGTCTTCGCTCTGCGGCCCTTTCTTTACCTTCCCTTCTTGCAGATGGACCCTCCTTTAATCCTGACTCTCTCATTGACTTTTTGACAGAAACTGACTTACTACACAAACTCTGAAGATTTTACCTCTAGCACCTCCCTCAGTCCCTTCTACCTCGATCTCTTGCTACCCTCCACCCCTGCACTATCCACCGTCATCTTGCACTCCACACCCTACTAATCGTCCATCTCCCTCTTACAACCCACTCTCCCTGCATCCTACAATAACCTGCAGCGCTGTATAACCCCTGTTGTTTAGTGCTTCTATTTGATTATAATAATAACTAACAGGACAGCAATAGACATAATTAGGAAGAAGGGGGGGCGCCCTGTTATATGTGGCATTTTGCCAAGAAGGGGTGTTGGAAATGAATGGCTGTCAAGAGCGATTGGTATAAATTGCTGGCTGGACAAACACTGTAAGGATAATGCAGTTCCATTCATTGACAACTTGGACCAATTCTATGGCCGAAATGACATGTATTCCAGGGATGGGGTTCACTTATCCAGGGCAGGTGTAGAATTTCTCTCTAGCTCAGTTGAGGATATTGTTAGGGCTTTAAACTAGGATTAGTTAGAGGTATGGGTTTAGGAATGGTGAATAATGAGGGTCAAAATATTGATTCAAGCTTTGATATTATAAATCTTAACAATAACAGTAATCGAATAACACAGGGTAATAATCGTAACAGAATTTGTGTAAAACAAAAGCTGAATATGAAAAAGTTTCACAAGAAGATACATCTCAATGTATTTTACACGAACTGTCGAAGCGCCAGAAATAAAATTAACGAATTACGTTTGGTAGCATGTGCTGGGAACTTTGATGTCATTGCAATAACTGAAACATGGTATAATATAAAGAGTCGGG
>WNWK01023082.1:0-31573 GCA_009830355.1 Cherax destructor
AGGGCACAATGACAGGCTTCCGCATGAAAAACCAAGGCAAAATTTTTACATTGGTCATTCATGAAAAAGACAAGGGAAATGTTACATTGGTTTCACTGCATGCAAGTACAAGGCACAATGTTACATTGGTCATTTGATGCGTATAGGCACAAGACATTGGTCCTCATGAAGATCGGCACAATGTTACATTGGTCATTCACTGCATGCAAGATCCAAGGCACAATGTTACATTGGTATTCACTGCATGCAAGTATCCAAGGCAAATGTTAATTGGCTTCACTGCATGCAACAAGGCACAAGACATTGGTCATTCACGCATGCCGTTCCAGGGCACAATGTTAATTGGTCATCTTGTGCAAGCTCCGGCACAATGTTACATTGGTCTTCATGCATGCAAGTATCAAGGCACAATGTTACATTGGTCATTCACTGCATGGCATTCGGCACACAGTACATTGGTCATTCATTCATGCAAGTATCAAGGCACAATGTTACATTGGTCATTCACTGCATGCACGTATCAGGGCACAATGTTACATTGGTCATTCACTGCATGCAATTCAAGACAATGTTAATTGGTCATTCACTGCATGCAAGTATCCAAGGCACAATGTTACATTATATTCACTGATGCAAGTATCCAGGGCACAATGTTACATTGGTCATTCACTCATGCAAGTATCCAAGGCAAATGTTACATTGGTCATTCACTGCATGCAAGTATCCAAGGCACAATGTTACATTGGTCATTCACTGCATGCACGTATCCAGGGCACAATGTTACATTGGTCATTCACTGCATGCAAGTATCCAAGGCACAATGTTACATTGGTCATTCACTGCATGCAAGTATCCAAGGCACAATGTTACATTGGTCATTCACTGCATGCAAGTATCCAGGGCACAATGTTACATTGGTCATTCACTGCATGCAAGTATCCAAGGCACAATGTTACATTGGTCATTCACTGCATGCAAGTATCAAGGGCACAATGTTACATTGGTCATTCACTGCATGCAAGTATCCAAGGCACAATGTTCATTGGTCATTCCTGCATGCAAGTATCAAGGGCACAATGTTACATTGGTCATTCACTGCATGCAAGTATCCAGGGCACAATGTTACATTGGTCATTCACTGCATGCAAGTATCAAGGGCACAATGTTACATTGGTCATTCACTGCATGCAATATCAGGGCACAATGTTACATTGGTCATTCACTGCATGCAAGTATCCAGGGCACAATGTTACATTGGCTCACTGCATGCAAGTATGGGCACAATGTTACATTGGTCATTCACTGCATGCAAGTATCAAGGGCACAATGTTACATTGGTCATTCACTGCATGCAAGTATCCAAGGCTCAATGTTACATTGGTCACTCACTGCATGCAAGTATCCAAGGCACAATGTTCCATTGGTCATTCCCACATTCTGCTTTCCGTGACAGGTAGAGACAGACTCCTGTGGTGGGCTTCATTTTTGCGACAGTCGTGTCCTCTACTTAGGAGTATGTAAATGCCATTCGGCACTTTCAGTCTCGTAATGGTATAGTATTATTTTGTTTTATTGATTTATTCCCTCGATGCTGGTGAGAGGATATTGGTCCATGGAACGGGATTAGTTTCTCCCTTGTTTGGATTGAATTTGAATACCTTCCATTCCAAAGTCGCTAGATGACTCTTTGCAGTTTTATAACTTTTCTCAGATTAAACTAAAACAGAATTGTGAAAAGCTAATGCCGATGCATCGCAGGAAACAGTGACACGTCTCAAGGTTTTACACTGTGTTGGATTCTTTGCTGTTACTGGGAAATGTTTCTATTGGTCAGCCTTTATCAGCGTTGTGAAATAATTGGAAAATGTCTCTTCTGACCAGAAATAAGACATCTGAGAGCTTCATCTGATTAGATTCAGCCATTTCATTCTCATTATTTAATATTGCAACATCTGAGGAATTTTAAGCTTATTGTATTTGTAAATTTTAGGATGTTGGTCACTTTGTGTCCTCTGAATGATGTGAATTTGATTTGGTTTGGTCTGTCTATGTCCAAATTTACCCATTTTATTGAAGAAATTTGCACATTAGCTTCGTTGGTGTAACATTGTGCCTTGGATACTTGCATGCAGTGAATGACCAATGTAACATTGTGCCTTGGATACTTGCATGCAGTGAATGACCAATGTAACATTGTGCCTTGGATACTTGCATGCAGAGAATGACCAAATATTTAACCGCATATCAACTTATGCAGCACTCTGCACTATTCCAGTCGCACGCATTGAGGCACAGGGCTCTGGGCTTATGAAATACAGAGATACACACCTTCCTTGCATCGCACAGTGATGGAAATACATCTATACTCAGGTGAGAGGCTGAGTGAGCAGCATAGAAGACAGATGGTGTGGAGGATTATAATACTGTTGCTGGTGTTTACTGTACCTTTGGTATGTATTTTTGTTTATACTACACACACACACACACACACACACACACACACACATACACATACACATACACACAATACACACACACACACATACACACACACACACACACACACACACATAAAAACACACACACACACACACACACACACACACACACACACACACACACACACACACACACACACATATATATATATATATATATATATATATATATATATATATATATATATGTCTGCCGATTAGGTAAAACTGGTCAATTAGCAAGAACTCATCTTAAAATTAAGTCCTTTCTAAAATTTTCTCTATACGTTTAAAGAATATTTTCATTTATGTTAATGTAAGAATTTATAATTTTGTACCAAAGAAACTTTGAAACCTACCTAACCTTATTACAACAAGCGCAATTTAATTTAGCCTAACCCAACTAAATATATTTTAGATACGTTAACATTAATTTAATAATAAACAAACACAATGAAATATATTTTTTTCGTTATTTCAGAATGATTTTGGAAATTATATACACAAATTTTCACTTGTCTTATATGGAAGGTGAGCGTTGCTATTTAAGCCAAAATCGAGTTTTTTACCTAATCGGCGACATATATATATATATATATATATATATATATATATATATATATATATATATATATATATATATATATATATATATATATATATATATATATATATATATATATATTTATATATATATGTCGTGCGATTAGGTAAAACTGGTCAATTAGCAAGAACTCTCTAAAATTAAGTCCTTTCTAAAATTTTCTATACGTTTAAAGATATATTTTTTCATTTATGTTAATGTAGAATTTATAATTTTGTACCGAGAAACTTTGAAAACCTACCTAACCTTTTTACAACAAGCGAATTAATTTAGCCTAACCAACTAAATATATTTTAGATACGTTAACATTAATTTAATAATAAACAAACACAATAAAATATATTTTTTCGTTATGTTCAGAATGATTTTGCGAAATTATTGCATACACAAATTTTCACTTGTCTTATAAGCAAGATGGGGTTTATTTAAGCCAAAATCCAAGTTTTACCTAATCGGCAGAACACACACACACACACACACACACACACATATATTATATATATATATATATATATATATATATATATATATATATATATATATATATATATATATATATATATATATATGGAATGCTTTATTAATAGACAGAATACATCAATGGAAAAACATGAACATGAATAAAATGGTACAATATATCAAAAAATTATGAATCTCTCCAGCTCATCGAAGCCGGACGCGAGCCAAGTATGCAGCATGCGTTTCCCCTCTGGATGGCCACGCTGAGACGCTGGAACATGAACGTGGCTGCCCTTGGGTCCCTGGTGGTGTCGATGAGTCTGGAACCCAGTTCTTTAAGGAAACGTGTTGCATTTTTTCCCCACGCTCCCAAGGTCTCTGATCCCACTATATATATTATATATATATATATATATATATATATATATATATATATATATATATATATATATATATATATATATATATATATATATATAATAATATATATTGATAAATAAAAACACCAACCATTCCAAAACTATATCCTCACCTGCATTTAACATTTCTGTCTTGATCCCATCAATCCCACCTGCTGTACCCCCTTTCATTCTACCAACTGCCTCATGCACCTCCCCCACTCTCACATCTGGTTCTTCCTCACTCCTGTAAGATCTTGTACTTCCCTTCCCAATACATGAATTCACAGCTTCCCCATCCTCATCCATATTTAACAGTTCCTAAAATATTCCCACCATCTCGATACCTGCAACTTTCCATCTAATAACTCTTCCCTCCTATTTTTAACAACCAAATCCATTCGTTGCCGAGGCTTTATCAACCTCTAATCTTACTCCAAAACCTTTTCTTATTCTCAGCAAAATTTGTTGATAACACCTCAAACACAGTGTGTGTCTGTGTGTATAAATAAATATCAGCTCCTGCAGGTTGTTATCCACGTGCTTGGCTTAGCATGTGGCACCTTAAACTACTCAGCTACAGATGCTTCAAAATATTTTGAGGGATACTTGCATGCATACCTAAAGTATCAATTGTCTTACGATGTATGTCTAACTTTTAAACTGAAGAATATGACTCTTGTGCACAAGACTTTTTCATCACTTGTTTTGAATTTAGAGAAAGTGATTTCTTCAGTCTGGTATCCCATAAAATTCCCTCATCAAATAAACATTTTATTACCTAATATCACGAAATTTAATGAAACATTAATATGTTTTTGATGCATGTTGTGATGTCATGTGCTCATGAGCGTGGTCTTAAGCACAGGACTTCACACTGTCCTCGTCATTTATAATTAAACGTTTGAAGTAACTATAGTTTGTTCATTCCTCTTAATTTCCTCTACCTATTTTTTAAGAGAGAATGGTTGTGAAATGACGCTAATAAAAGATAGTATTATGTAATCTAACTGTTACTTTTAGGAGCTATATAAAGAAGTTATTCATTTTATTTTCAGAATACTCTTTCGATAATAATAGCAGGATTACAAGGTGATATCCTTGAAAATATATTATACCTTGTGTATTCCTGTTCGATGACAAAGTCAAATTTCCAGAGAACTGTCTACCACTTTTCTGTGTTGTTTTAAGCACAACAATGGAAGGTCGCAGCCACAACAACATTGCAGCAAACATCTTCCCTAAGAGGATGGATGAAAGTCTCACCAGTAATGTGGCATCTTATTGCTGAAACTACATTGTCACTCGGCTAAGAACTTGATAATCTTTTCACCATTAGACTTAGGTAAGTTATATATATATATACTATATATATATATATATATATATATATATATATATATATATATATATATATATATATATATATATATATATATATATTTGATTGCCGCCTTTGTTTACTCAGCCCTTTTATCTTCGTATTCCTCTTTCTTGTCTTCTCTTCAATTGTCCCATTTATATACTCATCTGGCATCTACCTTTTTCTTTACCCCTTGGGATGTTCGGACAGTTCAAACATGTTCTTCCTCACTACCTTGCACGAAAACACAAATACCTACAGTTAGTTCTCCCTCTCTTTTTGTTAACCACTAGAACTCATTCTCATGACGTTGCAGTTGACATTGATGGTTCAGAATCCCCTGAAGGTGTCGGGTTTTCAGCAATGTTCCTGGACAGTGTTGTGCATGATCGTTAGACTTAGCAAGTATTTTTACTGCTGAAGTATGCAGTTCTCAATGTGATTATCTGTACCGCATCCAGACCTATCTCAACATTTGTAGTAGTTTCAGATTTCTTTAGTGCTTTGCAGGCTATCAAAAAATTTAATTTGCCTCACCCCCTAGTTCTTTGGTTGCACCGCATCTCTAGCAGGATGCGGCGCATCTCTAGCATGATGCCCTGGTCATGTAAATGTTCAGGGCAATGACTCAACTGTGCAGTCAGCTGTACTTGATCTTCGCGTTTCGAATGTAGGGGTATTCCATTCTCAGACTATTTTGGTGTAATCTCTAGCCACCTTCGCAACCTCTGGCAACAACGTTGGTCTGACATGATTCATAACAAATTATGTTGTATCAAGCCGAGTTTAGGTTTCTGGCCTTTTTCTTATGATCGATGCCGGGGTTGGGAGACTACGCTCACCTGTCTTCATATCATTCACACACGTCTCACTCACGGGTATTTCATGGAGAGGTGCACAGTTCTATTCTGTGAAAATTGTCAGGGTCAAATGTCAGTTTGCCATATTCTATTAGACTGACCTGTCTACCAGTGAGCACAGAATTTACCACCGACTTCGTCACCTGTCTAACAACCTTACTTTATCTTCCCACCTCACTGACGGCCCCACCGTCGACACAGACTCCTTTTTTGACTTTATGACACCAACAGGTTTATTACACAAACTTTGATGGTACTTCCTTTAGAACCCCTCGCAGCCCTTTCTAATTCCCCCATCTCCTCCATTATACTATCCACCCCATACTAGTATATAATCAAGCAAGAACACTCTGCCCTGCTGCGCTGCACGACCCTTATAGGTTTAGCACTTGGTTTTCATTATAATGATCAGGAGTGAATGAATATCACAGTTGATTCCTGAACTGTTCATATCGAATATCAATGTTGTGTTAACCTAACATCTTGAGGGTTGCCAATCTGTCCCACATAAGATAAGTTGCAGCCATTACACCCATTAATAACAAAAAAGGCACAATACCGTGACTGGAACAATACACACACAACCCGCACATATAAAAAGAGAAGAGCTTACGACGACGTTTCGGTCCGACTTGGACCATTTACAAAGTCACACTAACACGAAGGACAGGTGGAAGGGGTATTTATAGGCAGGCAGACAGGGGAGGGCACAAGAAACGTCGTCGTAAGCTCTTCTCTTTTTATATGTGCGGGCTGTGTGTGTATTACACCCATTCATGTAAACTCCATTACACCCATTTATGTAAACACCATTACACCCATTCATGTAAACACCATTACACCCATTCATGTAAACACCACCAACAGCGCTGAGGGGAATTCTTGATCATAATACTTTCAACCGTCCATGAATTCTTAAAAACTATTTGTATGTCTAATCAGTTTAAGGCATTGTCCAGGAGAGATAAATTCTCATTGTATGGAAACACCAGCATATTCTTGATCTAAGGAGTTATTCTAGGTTAAGTCCTATGTTTAGTTTTTCTAGCTTCGAGCAAAGTCGTTTCTACAGACTCTTTAGGGTACCGTACTTTCGTTGCAACATTAAAGATTTTCCTAATTTCCTCATCAAGAAACTCTGGGCTTCACACTCAGTAAGCTCTCAGAAACATAGTGAGAAAGATACTTCTTTTTACTGATGTTTCATGGTTAGAGTAGTAGTGGATATATGAACAAACATTAGTAGCCTTGTTAAATTAGACACATATGCAACACTTGGGTATCTTTATTGAGGAAACGTTTCGCCACACAGTGGCTTCATCAGTCCAATACAAAGAAGAAAGTAGTAATAAAAGGAGGAGTTTGAGGTAATCAGTCCCTCGACCTGGAGTCGATGTGTTCAGTCCATCAATCTTGAAGTAAATACAATATAAGGCAAATAGAAGTTGCTTATATACTGTAGACAGGTGAGATGAAGCAGGAGGAGGCGGGGTCATAGTGGTATCATCCACTAGTCGAAGTAAGTCCTTGTCCAAAGGTTTGGACAAATGTTGAAGAATCCCTTTGTATCAAGATCCCAAGAAGTTGCTGTGTCAGACAGAATGTAGATGAATGGTTCAGAGAACCGACAAGTTGTTAAATTAGACACATATGCAACACTTGGGTATCTTTATTGAAGAAACGTTTCGCCACACAGTGGCTTCATCAGTCCAATACAAAGAAGAAAGTAGTAATAAAAGGAGGAGTTTGAGGTAATCAGTCCCTCGGCCAGGAGTCGATGTGTTCAGTCCATCAATCTTGAAGTAAATACAATATAAGGCAAATAGAAGTTGCTTATATACTGTAGACAGGTGAGATGAAGCAGGAGGAGGGGGTCATAGTGGTATCATCCACTAGTCAACTAAGTCCTTGTCCAAAGGTTTGGACAAATGTTGAAGAATCCCTTTGTATCAAGATCCCAAGAAGTTGCTGTGTCATACAGAATGTAGATGAATGGTTCAGAGAACCGACAAGTTGTTAAATTAGGGCACATATGCAACACTTGGGTATCTTTATTGAGGAAACGTTTCGCCACACAGTGCTTCATCAGTCAATACAAAGAAGAAAGTAGTAATAAAAGGAGGAGTTTGAGGTAATCAGTCCCTCGGCCTGATACGCCACTGTGTGGCGAAACGTTTCCTCAATAAAGATACCCAAGTGTTGCATATGTGTCTAATTTAACAACTTGTCGGTTCTCTGAACCATTCATCTACATCCTGTCTGACACAGCAACTTCTTGGGATCTTGATACAAAGGATTCTTCAACATTTGTCCAAACCTTTGGACAAGGACTTACTTCGACTAGTGGATGATACCACTATGACCCCGCCTCCTCCTGCTTCATCTCACCTGTCTACAGTATATAAGCAACTTCTATTTGCCTTATATTGTATTTACTTCAAGATTGATGGACTGAACACATCGACTCCAGGCCGAGGGACTGATTACCTCAAACTCCTCCTTTTATTACTACTTTCTTCTTTGTATTGGACTGATGAAGCCACTGTGTGGCGAAACGTTTCCTCAATAAAGATACCCAAGGGGATGTAAATAGCGTGCTGAAAATATCCAACCAAGACAGGACTCGCAGCAATGGTTTCAAGTTGGAAAAGTTCAGATTCAGGAAGGATATAGGAAAGCATTGGTTTGGTAATAGAGTTGTGGATGAATGGAACAAACTCCCGAGTACCGTCATAGATGCTAAGACGTTGTGTAGTTTTAAAAATAGGTTAGATAAATACATGGGTGGGTGTGGATGGGTGTGAGTTTGGATCTGACTAGCTTGTAGTAGGTCAGATGCAGTGCTCCTTCCTTAAGTGAATGTAACCTGACCTGTACTAATTCATTAAGTGGAAGTGACCTGACCAGGTGGTCGGCTGGACAATTATATGAGTGGGTGCGGTTGGGTGTGAATTGGTCCTGACTAGCTTGTGCTACTAGGTCAGATGCAGTGCTCCTTCCTTAAGTGAATGTAACCTGACCTGGCTGGGTAGGGGCATTGGCTTAAGCCGTTGGAGATTTGGACCTGCCTCGCATGGGCCAGTAGGCCTGCTGCAGTGTTCCTTCTTTCTTATGTTCTTATGTTCTTAAGTGTTGCATATGTGTCTAATTTATAACTTGTCGGTTCTCTGAACCATTCATCTACATTAGTAGCCTTCCTATATACGGAAAACTTAAGCATTCTATTCACTCGGTGAATCAGAATATCTAAGAAATTAAGTTTGAAGTCCTCTTCTTTCTCCACTGTGAATTTAATAGATGAGACAAGAGCGTTAAGTCTCGGTAAAAATGTGTTCAGGTCCATATTATTCGGTCAAAGACAAAAGACGTTATCCCCATATCTGAATCACTTAGCTTTACAGAACAGGATATCTTTCAACAGATTAGACTAAAAAATAACTCCATATGCAGATTGCTGGTAGCAGGTCGGTAGACAGCAACCACCCAGGGAGGTACTACCGTCCTGCCAAGTGAATGTGAAACATAAACCTGTAACTGTTTTACTTGATGGTAGGATTGCTGTGGTCTTTTCTCTGTCTCATAAACACACTTTATAACAGGTATATCTTGCTACTTCTAGTTACATTTAAGTCACACTACACAGGCATGCACATGCATATATACATACACACATCTAGGTTTTTCATCTTTTTCTTAATAGTTCTTGTTGTTCTTTATTTTCTCTATTTCTCCATGGGGAAGTGGAAAAGAATCTTTCCTCCATAAGCCATACGTGTCTATGAGGCGACTAAAATGCCGGGAGCAATGAGCTAGTAACCCCTTCTCCAGTATTCATTACTAAAATAGAGAAGAAAAACTTTATAAAACTGGGTTGTTTGAATGTGCGTGGATGTAGTGCGGATGATAAGAAAGAGATGATTGTTGATGTTATGAATGAAAAGAAGTTGAATGTCCTGGACAAAGCTGAAGGGGGTAGGCGAGTTTCAGTGGGGAGAAATAAATGAGATTAAGTCAGGAGTATCTGGGAGAGTTAGAGCTAAGGAAGGGGTAGCAATAATGTTGAAGGATCAGTTATGGAAGGAGAAGAGGGAATATAAATGTATAAATTCTAAGATTATTTGGATTAAAATAAGGGTCTGATGCGAAAAGTGGGTCATAATAAGCGTGTATGCACCTGGAGAAGAGAGGACTGTAGAGGAGAGAGAGAGACTTTAGGAGATGTTAAACGAATGTATAGGAACTTTTGAACCAAGTGAGAGAGTAATTGTGGTAGGGGACCTAAATGGTAAAGTAGGAGAAACATGTAGAGAGGGTGTGGTAGGTAAGTTTGGGGTGCCAGGTGTAAATGATAATGGGAGCCCTTTGATTGAACTTTGTATAGAAAGGGTTTAGTTATAGGTAACACATATTTTAAGAAAAAGAGGATAAGAAAGTGTGGAAACTGATGCTCTGACAGGAGACTTCAGTGCCCTGGTGATGGACCGGGTGTTTCGGCTCCTTCGGTGCCCTGGTGATGGACCGGGTGTTTCGGCTCCTTCAGTGCCCTGGTGATGGACCAGGTGCTTCGGCTCCTTCAGTGCCCTGGTGATGGACCAGGTGCTTCGGCTCCTTCAGTGCCCTGGTGATGGACCAGGTGCTTAGGCTCCTTCAGTGCCCTGGTGATGGACCAGGTGCTTAGGCTCCTTCAGTGCCCTGGTGAAGGACCGGGTGCTTCGGCTCCTTCAGTGCCCTGGTGATGGACCAGGTGCTTCGGCTCCTTCAGTGCCCTGGTGATGGACCGGGTGCTTCAGCTCTTTCAGTTCGCTCTTTGGTAGTGCCCTGATTATCAGAACTTGTTTCATGGATGGAGTAGAAGTTGGGTTGGAAAGGTGTTTTTGTTTGTGGGATTGGTTTAGGGTTTGAGGGGGACATGCCTAGTGTGGGCCGGTTGGCCTGCTGCAGTGTTACTTCCTTCTGTAATCTTATGAGAGAGGGGTTAGATTTGAGCGGGACTTGGAGGGTTGTGAAGGTTGCTTGGGTGCCGCTGGGGATGGGATGGGCAAATATTTTTGTTGGTGGGTTGGTTTTGACATGGGCCTGCCTAGTATGGGCCAGTAGGCCTGTTGCAGTGTTCCTCCTTTCTTATGTTCTTATGTTCTTATGTAAGTATACAAGATATGATGTAAGGCATATTGACAGTAGTTTGTTGGACTAAGTATTGGTAGATAAAAGACTGTTGACTAGACTTCAGGATATACATGTTTATAGAGGGGCCACAGATATATCAGATCACTTTTTAGTTGTAGCTAAAGTGGGAGTAAAAGGTAGATGAGATACAAGGAAAATAGAAGCAGCAAGAAAGAGAGAGGTGAAGGTTTATAAACTAAAAGAGGAGGCAGTTAGGATAAGATATAAACAGCTATTGGAGGATAGATGGGCTAGTGAGAGTATACGCAATGGGGTCGAAGATGTGTGGGGTAGGTTTAAGAATGTAGTGTTAGAGTGTTCAGCAGAAGTTTGTGGTTACAGGCGAGTGGGTGCGGGAGGGAAGAGAGCGATTGGTGGAATGATGACGTAAAGAGAGTAGTAATGGAGAAAAAGTTAGCACATGAGAGGTTTTCACAAAATAGAAGTGATGCAATGAGGGAAGAGTATATGCAGAGAAAAGGAGAGGTTAAGAAAGTGGTGAAGCAATGTAAAAAGAGAGCAAATGAGAGAGTGGGTGAGATGTAATCAACAAATTTTGTAGAAAATAAAAAAAAAAATTGGGGTGAGATTAATAAGTTGAGGAAGCCTAGGAAACGAATGGATTTGACTGTTAAAAATAGGAGAGGAGAGTTATTAAATGGAGAGTTAGAGGTATCAGGAAGAAGGCAGGAATATTTTGAGGAGTTGTTAAATGTTGATGAAGATAGGGAAGCTGTGATTTCGTGTATAGGGCAAGGAGGAATAACATCTTGTAGGGGTGAGGAAGAGCCAGTTGTGAGTGTGGGGGCAGTTCATGAGGCAATGAGTAGAATGAAAGAGGATAAGGCAGCTGGAATTGATGGGATAAAGATAGAAATTATAAAAGCAGGTGGGGATATATTTTTGAAGTGGTTGGTGCTATTATTTAATAAATGTATGGAAGAGGGTAAGGTACCTAGGGATTGGCAGAGAGCGTGCATAGTTTCTTTGTATAAAGGCAAAGGGGACAAAAGTGAGGGCAAAAATTATAGGGGAATATGTCTGTTGAGTATACCTAGTAAAATGTATGGTAGAGTTATTATTGACTGCAGATGAACAAGGAGGCTTTAGAAAGGGTAGGGGGTGTGTAGACCAAGTGTTTACAGTGAAATATATAGGTGAACAATATTTAGATAAGGGTAAAGAGGTTTTTGTGGCATTTATGGATTTGGAAAAAGCGTATGATAGGGTGGATACAGGGGCAATGTGGCAGATGTTGCAAATGTATGGAATAGAAAAATCTAACACAAAGTGGGAGTTGTCACAGTTGCTCTTTGCTGATATCACTGAGCATTTGGGAGATTCTGAAGAGAAGTTGCAGAGGTTGGTTGATGAGTTTGGTAGGGTATGTAAAAGAAGGAAATTAAAGGTGAATATAGGAAAGAGAAAGGTGATGAGGATAACAAAAAAATTAGGTAACAAGATTGGAGATCAGACTGTAGGGAGAGAGTATGGAGGAGGTGAATGTATTCAGATATTTGGGAGTGGACGTGTCAGTGGATGGGTTTATGAAAGATGAGGTAAATCATAGAATTGACAAGGGGAAAGAGGTGAGTGGAGCACTGAAGAGTTTGTGGAGACGAAGAAATTTATCGATGAAAGAAAAGAGGGGAATGTATGAGAGTATAGTTATACCAACGCTCTTGTATGGGTGTGAGACATGGGTTGTGAATGTTGTAACAAGGATAAGGCTGGCGGCAGTGATGTCGTGTCTGAGGGAATTGCTTGGTGTGAATATAATGCAGAAAATCCATAGTTTGGAGATTAGGAGGAGGTGTGGGATTACCAAAACTATTATCCAGAGGGCTGAGGAGAGATTATTGTGATGGTTTGGACATGTAGAGAGGATGGAACGAAATAGAATGATTTCGAGAGTGTATAGATCTGTAGTGGAGGGAAGGAGGGGGAGGGGTCGGCCTATGAAAGGTTGGAGGGAGGGGAGGGTAAAGGAGGTTTTGTTTGCGAGGGGCTTGGATTTCCAGCAAGCGGGCGTGAGCGTGTTAGATAGGACTGAATGGAGGAGAATGGTTTTTGGGACTTGACGTGCTGTTGGAGTGTAAGCAAGGTAACATTTATGAAGGGTTTCAGGGAAACCGGCAGGCCGGACTTGATTCCTGGAGATGGGAAGTACAGTGCACTCTGAAGGAGGGGTGTTAATGTTGTAGTTGTATAACTATAATGTAAGCACGCCTCTGGCAAGACAGTGATGGAGTGAATGATGATGAAAGTTTTTCTTTGTCGGGCCACCCTGCCTTGGTGGGAAACGGCCGATGTGTTAATAATAAAAAAAAAATTAATGACAGCAGTAAAAGATTGTGAGAAGTATATTACATATCATAATCAGTTTAGACAAACAGTTTTCATAACAATCTTTGCGAATGATTAAAAATATTGCTGTTGGTTTATATGTTCAGATACTTGCGATGTTATGAGTGGCTTATGGTCACTGGGAGTGACCACTGAGGTGTATCTGGATCCATTCTATATATCCCAAGAGGTCGATGCGAATGTTTTCCATGCTCTGGCCAGAGATAACAACTCCAACATGTATAAACGTACGTTTCTCTGGTCAACAATAGACTGGTCTTTCCTATATGGACGGCAGCCTCTTCCTCGACACTCAGTGGCTGTCCTGGTGATAGGACCAGCTGACTGGGCGTTGATAACAGCAACACAGGTCAGTCTTCATCATTTTCTCGATTGTTTTAATTAATAATATGAGCAGAAAATAAGAATAAAAAAGTTTATGCACACTCTTCTGTTTTAACAGACTTCTGGTCAGGGTAGATAATAATTAAAATAACTTAGAAAAAGTGTTTATCTTTATAATAATGATAATACTGACAAGCTGATGAGATACGTATTAGAGGTCCCTTTAGACGACGTTGCTAAAAGTCCTGTTTTGGTTTTATATTTTTCATCACGTTATTTATATCCCCTTTATTTATTCCGTTCATCCATTTATACACCTCGGTCATTGTGGTTCGTACGTTGCATTACGTGCAACCAGCAGTGATAGCCTGGTTGATCAGGCCCTGATCCACCGGGAGGCCTTGTCGTGGACCGGGCCACTGGGGCGTTTATCCCCAGTATACCCTCCAGGTAAACTCCAGGTAGATATCCTCCATAATTCTACGCCTTTCCAGAGTGCAGATTTTGTATCCTCAGTCTGTCCAGTCTATAAACTCATCACTTTTGATTGATAAACCTTCCATATACATGGACCACAAATGTGGTATAAACCTTGATAATAAATACCGACAAATTGGTTTAGAAAAACACGTAAGTAAACACTAATATTTATAAGAAAACGTTTCTGTCCTGGGACCTTGATCACTTCCAACGGTTAGCAGTGATCAAGGTCTCAGGACCGAAACGTTTTCTAATATGTCCTTGCGTTTGCTTACGTGTTTTTCTAAACACCACAAATGTGGTCTAGTCTGTGTTGAGCGTCTGCCCACAACTTAGGTAGGAAGGCCGTGGGCTGGTGAGGGCATCAGTATAAGAAAACTGTCTTGTGTGTGTTAAGGTTACCTTGATTACACATTGTTGCCGACTACCTCCAGATTCTCTGAAAATTTGTCATCTGTTCCAAGTATTCACATCTTTCGAACCCAGTGAGTCATATATTCAGCCATCAAAATGTTTTTTCACATGCTCCGGAAGCTCCTCCCATACTATACAGCACATTCTCTCTTTCCTTCTAAATGGAGTAGAATTTTCTTTCCCAATCCTCATCCAATTTGTTCTTTAGACAATTTATAATCGTATCTAGATAGTTCAACTCACCTTCAGCACTCCTGTAAGCCCCTCAATTTGGCTCCTCATATTTATCTTTTTTCTTGCATTCGTGAGTAATTTTTTATTTTATTAACACATCGGCCGATTCCCACCAAGGCAGGGTGGCCCGAAAAAGAAAAACTTTCATCATCATTCACTCCATCACTGTCTTGCCAGAAGGGTGCTTTACACTACAGTTATAAAACTGCAACATTAACACCCCTCCTTCAGAGTGCCGGCACTGTACTTCCCATCTCCAGAACTCAAGTCCGGCCTGCCGGTTTCCCTGAATCCCTTCATAAATGTTACTTTGCTCACACTCCAACAGCACGTCAAGTATTAAAAACCATATGCCTCCATCCACTCCTATCAAATACGCTCACACATGCTTGCTGGAAGTCCAAGCCCCTCGCACACAAAGCTTCCTTTACCCCCTCCCTCCAACCTTTCCTAGGCCAGACCCCTACCCGCCTTCCCTCCACTACAGATTTATACACTCTCGAAGTCACTCTGTCTCGTTCCATTCTCTCTACATGTCCAAACCACCTCAACAACCCCTCCTCAGCTCTCTGGACAATCGTTTTGGTAATCCCGCACCTCCTCCTAATTTCTAAACTCCGAATTCTCTGCATTATATTCACACCACACATTGACCTCAGACATGACATCTCCACTGCCTCCAGCCTTCTCCTCGTTGCAACATTCATCACCCATGCTTCACACCCATACAAGAGCGTTGGTATAACTATACTCTCATACATTCCCTCTTTACTTCCATGGACAAGGTTCTTTGTCTCCACAGACTCGAGTGCTCCACTCACCCTTTTCCCCTCATCAATTCTATGATTCACCTCATCCTTCATAGACCCATCCGCCGACATGTCCACTCCCAAATATCTGAATACATTCACCTCCTCCATACTCTCTCCCTCCAATCTGATATCCAATCTTTCGTCACCTATTCTTTTTGTTATCCTCATCACCTTACTCTTTCCTATATTCACTTTCAATTTTCTTCTTTTACACACCCTACCAAATTCATCCACCAACCTCTGCAGCTTCTCTTCAGAATCTCCCAAAAGCACAGTGTCATCAGCAAAAGAAACTGTGACAACTCCCACTTTGTATTTGCTTCTTTATCTTTTAGCCCAACACCTCTTGCCAAGACCCTCGCATTCACTTCTCTTACAACCCCGTCTATAAATATATTGAACAACCACGGTGACATCACACATCCTTGTCTAAGGCCCACTTTTACTGGGAAATAGTCCCTTCCCTCCTACACACTCTAACCTGAGCCTCACTATCCTCATAAAAACTCTTCACTGCTTTCAGTAACCTTCCTCCTATTCCATACACCTGCAACATCTGCCACATTGCCCCCTATCTACCCTATCATACGCCTTTTCCAAATCCATAAATGCCACAAAAACATCTTTACCCTTATCCAAATACTGTTCACCTATATGTTTCACTGTAAACACTTGGTCTACACACCCCTACCTTTCCTAAAGCCCCCTTGTTCATCTGCTATCCTGCTTTCTGTTTTACTCTTAATTCTTTCAATAATAACTCTACCATACACTTTACCAGGTACACTCAACAGACTTATTCCCTATAATTTTTGCACTCTCTTTTGTCCCTTTGCCTTTATACAAAGGAACAATACACGCTCTCTGCCAATCCCCAGGTACCTTACCCTCTTCCATACATTTATTAAATAATAGCACCAACCACTCCAAAATTATATCCCCACCTGCTTTTAACATTTCTATCTTTATCCCATCAATCCCAGCTGCCTTACCCCCTTTCATTCTACCCACTGCCTCACGAACTTCCCTACACCCACAACTGGCTCTTCCACACTCCTACAAGATGTTATTCCTCCTTGCCCTACACAGAAATCACAGCTTCCTGTCTTCATCAACATTTAACAAATCCTCAAAATATTCTCTCCATCTTCCCGATACCTCTAACTCTCCATTTAATAACTCTCCTCTCCTATTTTTAACTGTCAAATCCATTTGTTCTCTAGGCTTCCTCAACTTATTAATCTCATTCCAAAACTTTTTTTTATTTTCAACAAAATTTGCTGATAACATCTCACCCACTCTCTCATCTGCTCTCTTTTTACATTGCTTCACCACTCTTTTAACTTCTCTTTTTCTCTCCATATACTCTTCCCTCCTTGCATCACTTCTACTTTGTAAAAACCTCTCATATGCTAACTTTTCTCCCTTACTACTCTCTTTACATCATCATTCCACCAATCGCTCCTCTTCCCCCCACCCACTCGCCTGTAACCACAAACTTCTGCTGAACACTCTAACACTACATTTTTAAATCTACCCCATACATTTTCGACCCCATTGCCTACACTCTCACTAGCCCATCTATCCTCCAATAGTTGTTTATATCTTACCCTAACTGCCTCCTCTTTTAGTTTATAAACCTTCACCTCTCTTTTACTTACTGATTCTATTTTCCTTGTATCCCATCTACCTTTTACTCCCACTGTAGCTATAACTAAAAGTGATCTGATATATCTGTAGCCCCTCTATAAACATGTACATCCTGAAGTCTACTCAACAGTCTTTTATCTACCAATACATAGTCCAACAAACTACTGTCATTACGCCCTACATCATATCTTGTATACTTATTTATCCTCTTTTTCTTAAAATATGTATTACCTATAACTAAACCCTTTCTATACAAAGTTCAATCAAGGGCTCCATTATCATTTACACCTGGCACCCCAAACTTACCTACTACACCCTCTCTGCATGTTTCTCCCACTTTAGCATTTAGGTCCCCTACCACAATTACTCTCATTTGGTTCAAAAGTTCCTATACATTCGCTTAACATCTCCCAAAATCTCTCTCTCTCCTCTACACTCCTCTCTTCTCCAGGTGCATACACGCTTATTATGACCCACTTTTCGCATCCGACCCTTATTTTAATCCACATAATCCTTGAATTTACACATTTATATTCCCTCTTTTCCTTCCATAACTGATCCTTCAACATTATTGCTACCCCTTCCTTAGCTCTAACTCTCTCAGATACTCCTGACTTAATCCCATTTATTTCTCCCCACTGAAACTCGCCTACCCCTTCAGCTTTGTTTCGCTTAGGGCCAGGACATCCAACTTCTTTTCATTCATAACATCGGCAATCATCTCTTTCTTATCATCCGCACTACATCCACGCACATTCAGACAACCCAATTTTATAAAGTTTTTCTTCTTCTCGTTTTTAGTAGATTTGTACAGGAGAAGGGTTACTAGCCCATTGCTCCCGGCATCTTAGTCGCCTCATACGACACGCATGGCTTACGGAGGAAAGATTCTTTTCCACTTCCCCATGGACAATAGAGAAAATAAAAAGAACAAGAGCTATTAAGAAAAGAAGAAAAACCTAGATGTGTGTATGTATATATATGCATGTGTATGCCAGTGTAGTGTGACCTAAAGTGTAAGTAGAAGTAGCTAGATATACCTGTTATCCATCGTGTTTATGAGACAGAAAAAGACACCAGCAATCCTACCATCATGTAAAACAGTTTCAGGTTTCTGTTTCACAGTCACCTGGCAGGACGTAGTACCTCCTGGGTGGTTGCTGTCTACCAACCTACTACCTTCGTGAGTAAGTAGGATTATATTTAAGTAGGAACTAGTGGGCTATTTTACTTATGTATGTACCCTCCTGTGGAACAAATCACAATAAAGTGGGTGATTGAAAATATATAAAAATACCACAGTGAAAATAGGAAATAAAGCCTGAGCGCTTCCATATGCTTCAAACACATATGGAAGTGCTCAGGCTTTATTTCCTATTTTCACTGTGAAATTTTTATGTACTCTCCTATATGTGGCTGCTAATGAACCTGTTCTATAAGCTAAGGAAGATACCTCTGAACTTCACGAAGATTTCGACGAGTTAATGTCATTGTCTGAAAAGTGACAGATGTAGTTTAGTGTGGACAGCTACAAAGTCCTAAGCCTTGGAAATACAAATAGCCCTCATAGTTATGGAGCTACATCATACAGAATGTGGTAAGCAACTACCTTAAACCAACACAGCAGCGCTTAAGCGTAAGTAATAAGGAAAACAGATTACTATCATTTATATCAAGAATTATAAAACACACACACACACACACAGCATCAGTTTGAAACCCACACCTAGCCAAGCACGTAAAGGAACTAGAGAAAGTGCAAAGGTTTGCAACAAGACTAGTCCCGGAGCTAACGGGTATGTCCTACGATGAGAGGTTAAGGGAAATCGACCTGACGACACTGGAGGACAAGAGAGAAAAAAGGGACATGATAACAACATATAAAATACTGAGAGGAATTGACAAGGTGGACAGAGACAGAATGTTCCAGAGATGGGACAGAGCAACAAGGGGTCACAGTTGGAAGTTGAAGACTCAGATGACTCACAGTGATGTTAGGAAGTATTTCTTCAGTCACAGAGTAGTCAGGAAGTGAAATAGTTTAAGAAGCGATGTAGTGGAGGCAGGATCCATTCTTAGCTTTAAGAAAAGGTATGATGAAGCTCATGGAGCGGGAAGAGTGACCCAGTAGCGGCTAGTGAAGGGCAGGGTCAGGAGTTAAGACTCGACCCCTGCAACCACAACTAGGTGAGTACACACACACACACCACACACACACACACAAAGGGGTCTGGTGGATGAGCCTGGGAGGGTAGCTTGGGAGGCAGAGCTCACTAAAAGGGAGGAAGAGTGGAGAAGGAAGCTAGCAGAGCTTAGCACGAAAATGGAGGAGAGGATAGCTGCAGAGAGCAGGAAATGGGAGCTACAAGCCAAAACAGCAAAAACTAAGATACAGTGCTTAGAAGTGGAACTGCAAAACCTGAAACAGCTTAAGGAAAAAAATGAGAATTCAGACATGCCATCAGGAACTTCTGCATCAGTCACAGACAAGGGGACTGTGGGGAGCACAGAAGCTATCCTGTATGCAAAGGACGTATCAGACCCACGTGGGGCCAGGGAAAAAAACAAGGAGCACACTAACAACAAATGGGGGCTGAAGACAATGACGTAGCTATGATGTATGCAGAGACTCCAACAATCAACTGTGGTGGCCAGGAACACACGAGCAGGAAGGACAGACCACGGAGCATAGGGGCTTCAGCCAGGAAAGGGACTGAAGGAAAGGTCACTTCAATGGAAGGAACTAAAACAGCTCTGAGGATGCAATGGGAGACACAGTGAGAGGAGGAAAGAGAAAGGTCAATTTTTGTCTACGGGCTCCAGGAAGTCGAGGGGGATACCCATGATCAAAGAAAACAGGAGGAGAAAAAAACGATTGAAGGTATCATGAAAGCAATAGATGAAGGTGACATGATCCAGGTGACAAATTTTTGGAGAATTGGGTGGTTTACAAGGGGAAGAAAATGGCCTCTCAAAGTAATTTTCAAGGCAGAACCAGCTCGATCCATGATCCTGCAGGAGAAAGCATGACTGAGAGAGAATCAGGAGTACCAGAGAGTGTACCTCGATAAGGACAGAACACAAGAGGAAAGGATGTTACTGAAAGAGAGGATACAACGACGGAAGGAGGAATGAGAGGAATGACTTCAACCAAAAGGAAATCGATTGGGAGAACTTGGAGCCACATGGGGGCCAAGAAACGTGGAGGGTTAATATGATGGAGGTGGTACTGGAAAACTTCATGTACCAACACGTAAGAAACACTACCAGAGAGAGAGGAGAGGATGAACCAGCAGGACTGTACCTAATATTCACCTTGAGTATTGCAGATATTGAGGACATCACATATGAAAGACCCCTTGGGGCCAGTGATCATGTGGTTTTAAGCTTCGAATACATAGTAGAGTTACAAGTGGAGGAGAAGCAGGGAGGGCTGGACGAATGAAGCCAAACTACAAGAAAGGGGACTACATGGGTATGAAGAACTTCCTGAACGGGATTCAGTGGGACAGAGAACTGGCAGGGAAGTCAGTAAACGAGATAATGGAATGTGTGACAACAATATGCAAGGAGAAGTTTGTACCCAAGGATGATAACAGGAATAATGAAAAAGCCAAGATGAGCCCGTGGTTCATGCAAAGGTGCAGGGAGGCCGAAACCAAGTGTGCTTGGGAATGGTAGAAGTATAGAAGGCAAAGGACCCAGGAGAATAAGGAGAGCAGTCGTAGAGCCAGAAATGAATATGCACAGGTAAGAAGGGAGGCCCAACGACATTATGAAAATGACATAGCAGCGAAAGCCAAATCTGACCCAAAGCTGCTGTACAGCAATCAAGGACCAGGTGATCAGGCTAAGGAAGGAAGGAGGACAGGTCACAAGAAACGACCGCGAAGTATGTGAGGAACTCAATATGAGATTCAAAGAAGTGTTTAGAGAGTAGACAGAAGGGACTCCAGAAAGGCGGAGAGGTGGAGTACACCACCAAGTGTTGGACACAATACATACAACCGAGGAAGAAGTGAAGAGGCTGCTGAGTGAGCTAGATACCTCAAAGAGAGGGAGAAGAGGCGCTATGTGTACCACTAACAACAAAATTCAACACATCTATCGAAACAGGGAGATTACCTGAGGTATGGAAGACAGCAAATGTAGTCCCAATTTTTAAAAAAGGAGACAGACATGAAGCACTGAACTACAGACCAGTGTCACTGACATGTTTTATTTTATTAACACATCGGCCGATTCCCACCAAGGCATGGTGGCCCGAAAAAGAAAAACTTTCGTCATCATTCACTCCATCACTGTCTTGCCAGAGGGGTGCTTTACACTACAGTTATAAAACTGCAACATTAACACCCCTCCTTCAGAGTGCTGGCACTGTACTTCCCATCTCCAGGACTCAAGTCCGGCCTGCCGGTTTCCCTGAATCCCTTCATAAATGTTACTTTGCTCACACTCCAACAGCACGTCAAGTATTAAAAACCATTTGTCTCCATTCACTCCTATCAAATACGCACACGCATGCTTGCTGAAGTCAAGCCCTCGCACACAAAACCTCTTTACCCCCTCCCTCCAACCTTTCCTAGGCCGACCCCCACCCCGCCTTCCTCCACTACAGATTTATACACTCTCGAGGTCATTCTGTTTCGTTCCATTCTCTCTACATGTCCGAACCACCTCAACAACCCCTCCTCAGCCCTCTGGATAATAGTTTTGGTAATCCTGCACCTCCTCCTAATTTCCAAACTCCGAATTCTCTGCATTATATTCACACCACACATTGACCTCAGACATGACATCTCCACTGCCTCCAGCCTTCTCCTCGTTGCGACATTCATCACCCATGCTTCACACCCATATAAGAGTGTTGGTATAACTATACTCTCATACATTCCCCTCCTAACTTCCATGGACAAAGTTCTTTGTCTCCAAAGACTCGAAGTGCACCACTCACCCTTTTCCCTCATCAATTCTATGATTCACCTCATCCTTCATAGACCCATCTGCTGACATGTCCACTCCCAAATATCTGAATACATTCACCTCCTCCATACTCTCTCCCTCCAATCTGATATCCAATCTTTCGTCACCTAATCTTTTGTTATCCTCATCACCTTACTCTTTCCTATATTCACTTTCAATTTTCTTCTTTTACATACCTTACCAAATTCATCCACCAACCTCTGCAACTTCTCTTCAGAATCTCCCAAAAGCACAGTGTCATCAGCAACTGTGACAACTCCTACTTTGTATTTGATTCTTTGTCTTTTAACCCCACACCTCTTGCCAAGACCCTCGCATTCACTTCTCTTACAACCCCATCTATAAATATATTGAACAACCATGGTGACATCACACATCCTTGTCTAAGGCCTACTTTTACCGGGAAATAATCTCCCTCTCTCCTACACACTCTAACCTGAGCCTCACTATCCTCATAAAAGCTCTTCACTGCTTTCAGCAACCTACCTCCTATTCCATACACCTGCAACATCTGCCACATTGCCCCCCTATCCACCCTATCATACGCCTTTTCCAAATCCATAAATGCCACAAAAACCTCTTTACCCTTATCCAAATACTGTTCACCTATATGTTTTACTGCAAACACTTGGTCTACACACCCCTACCTTTCCTAAAGCCACCTTGTTCATCTGCTATTCTGCTCTCCGTCTTATTCTTAATTCTTTCAATAATAACTCTACCATACACTTTACCTGGTACACTCAACAGACTTATTCCCCTATAATTTTTGCACTCTCTTTTGTCCCCTTTGCCTTTATACAAAGGAACAATACACGCTCTCTGCCAGTCCCTAGGTACCTTACCCTCTTCCATACATGTATAGTATGAAAAGTCATGGAGAAGATTATCAGGAGAAGAGTGGTGGAACACCTAGAAAGGATAGCTTATCAACGACGGCCAACACGGTTTCAGGACGGGAAATCCTGTGTCACAAACCTATTGGAGTTCAATGACAGGGTGACAGCAGTAAGACAAGAAAGAGACTGGTGGGTAGATTGCATTTTCTTGGACTGTAAGAAGGCGTTTGACACAGTTCCACACAAGAGATTAGTGCAAAAGCTGGAGGACCAGGCAGGGATAACAGGGAAGGCACTCCAATGGATCAGGGAATACCTGTCAGGAAGACAGCAGCGAGTCATGGTACGTGGCAAGGTGTCAAAGTGTGCGCCTGTGACTAGTGGGTTTCCACAGGGGTCAGTCCTAGGACCGGTGCTGTTTCTGGTATTTGTGAACGACATAACGGAAGGAATAGACTCCGAAGTGTCCCTGTTTGCAGATGATGTGAAGTTGATGAGAAGAATTCAATCGGACGAGGACCAGGCAGAACTACAAAGGGGTCTGTACAGGCTGCAAGCCTGGTCCAGGAATTGGCTCCTGGAGTTGAACCCCACCAAGTGCAAAGTCATGAAGATTGGGAAAGGGCAAAGAAGACCGCAGACGGAGTACAGTCTAAGGGGCTAGAGACTACAAATCTTACTCAAGGAGAAAGATCTTGGGGGTGATTATAACACCAGGCACATCTCCTGAGGCGCACATCAACCAAATAACTGCTGCAGCATACGGGCACCTAGTAAACCTAAGAACAGCTTTGCGACATCTTAATAAGGAATAGAATCTGCCTGTTCTTTACGAAGGAAGTAATGAGAGTTGTTAGTGAAAGAGCTCTTATGAAGTGGCAGTAATTATTTTTACCAATGACATGCTTCCCACACCAAGAACAACCGAATCTTTGAAACTTGCACGAACATTTCATCAACACACATGGGTTTTCACTGGTTTGACTTCAATATTGTCAACTTAATAAGTATGAAATTTTAAGTATATAATTAAGTTGTTGGACATGTAAGATTATTAAGTAGGTTACCCACATGCATGGTCGAGAAGGCCTACTAGCACATGATTCATTTTCTGTATTAGGCTTTGTTCATACTCATGACCTAGTTCCTACTCTAGACGAAAGACAGCTGATATAGATATTACAATCTTTATATGTAAAAAAGTTTACAACAGCGCTGTTTGTAGTCTGAAGAGGGTCTCAATTGAAGGCTAAAATATAACTTAATCTTTTTACATTTCTTTGTCCATATGTCCTTCTTTTAGCCACATCTACTCCACTTCTGTTATTCATCCCTTGAACCCTCACTGCATTCCTGAACAATTATCACTGGGACGCTGAAATTTTATATTCGATAATTTATTTATTATATAATTTTTTTTTTATAGAAAATACTGAATACTTACGAACAATAATTATAATCGAGCAAGGTCATTATGATTACTTAATGAAATATTTCAGTTCTATGTAAAATTGTCAAGGAAAGTCGAAATTTGGTCATTTTTATGTTCGTAAATTGAATTTTTAATATACATGAAATCATTCATGTTTTTTTGGCCAGGCAATATGATGGATGACAATAATGGGGATGGGAAGGCCTGATGGGAAGGATAAAGTAGGAAAAAGCACAAGATATGGCAGGAAAGGATGGGTTTTCAGAGAATGGTTTTTGTCACCTAGTGACTAGTGTCAGGAATGTTTTACAGCATTGGAAATAAAATTCGTTGGAATTAAATAATCGCTTAAAATATATAAGAAAAGTTTATTTACTTTCAGCTTCTCTCAAGAGGAGTATTTGGAAGTGTAAGTATTAAATCATATGAAGTGTAAGAATTGTTGGAATCGAGAATTTAAGTATTAACGTATATTGATATATAAGTGTCTTTATATCAAGTAGTTAGACTGTTGGGTTTAGTCCTGACTCTTTCTCTTCTACTTCAGCTCTTCCTCTTACCGGCTATTCTTCTTCTGTCCCCACTTCCCCCTCGCCCCTAGTGGGTCCTTACCTGAGAGTCTGAACTAACTAACATATAAGTGTCAATTTATTTGTAAAAATTAAAGAATTTGAGTATTGTAATTAATGTAATTTTACTAAGCTTAGTATAAATATAGACAAAGGAAATTATTTATTGAAAATCCTACATCAATCCCATTATTCAATACTGTTGCTTACTATTTAGACCCCCCCCAAAAAAAAAAAAAAAATATATATATATAAAACGTACCAATGAATTTTCCATCTTTTATTACTACGCGTTTATAAGCAAATAAATTCTTGTATTTCCTTGCTTCTACATTTTTGATCCATGCAAATAAATTTAATAACTTCATTGTTAACTCTGATTCTTCAAGGGCAAATTAATAGGCATAACTCACTTCTTACTTAACCTTATCTTCAGTCAGACACACTGATGCTGGCCCCAGTGAGGCAACATCTTAGCTAAAATTGTGCCCCAGCATCCCATAGCAGTACGTCTGGTCCTGCTTGTGGAGCTATATGGTAGGTGAGTTTGATGTTGATTCACAATATAATTATCGTTTTTATTTTGTTCCTCCTTACTATATGTTAGTTGATCTCCATTCGTCATAAAATACCAGTTGTTTTCATAACATAATTATACTTTTGGCTGTTATGTATCAATGGATGATGACGTAGACTCTCTGACAGAGGTGTCAGGGACTGGTGAAGGAGGCGAGACTTGCTGACGGTGGCGGATACGAGTTGCATAATGTAGGCTGTTTACATCAAAGTCACCTACTTCACATTGATTCTTTCATTCATCCAATAACCTCCCTGAGAGGCAGTCTGATAAAGGTTACGTATTCAAAGGTAAGGTTTGGAATTATACTTGAAAAGATTAGTTTACTAAGACACACACACACACATATATATATATATATATATATATATATATATATATATATATATATATATATATATATATATATATATATATATATATATATATATATATATATATATATATATATATTGTCATTGCCGATTAGGTAAAACTGGTCAATTAGCAAGAACTCATCTAAAATTAAGTCCTTTCTAAAATTTTCCTTATACGTTTAAAGATATATTTTTTCATTTATATTAATGTAAGAATTTATAATTTGTACCAAGCGAATATTTGAAAACCTACCTAACCTTATTACAACAAGCACAATTTAATTTAGCCTAACCCAACTAAATATATTTTAGATACGTTAACATTAATTAAATAATAAACAAACACAATGAAATATATTTTTTTCGTTATGTTCAGAATGATTTTGGCGAAATTATTGCATACACAAATTTTCACTTGTCTTATATGGCAAGGTGAGCGTTGCTATTTAAGCCAAAATCGCAAGTTTTACCTAATCGGACGACATATATATATATATATATATATATATATATATATATATATATATATATATATATATATATATATATATATATATATATATATATACATACATACATATGTGTGTGTTAAAGCACACCTGTGAAGGAGCTTCATATGATCGATGTCCAACTTAGCAAATTTAAATCTACAATGACTTGAGAAATCACTACAAAACGAATTGAACGGATGGAGCAAGAACCGTGTTTGATGAATATTTTTAGGCTAACCACGGTTAAAATACTGTCCGGTCCCTGATGTGAATGCTCAAATTACCCGAGAGCCCTCCTAGTTCCCGCTAGTGAGTAATAAAGTCCCAGCACTGACCAGACAGGGTTCCTAGGAGTGTGCCCAGCAGCCCTTGCAGGAAGGTGAGGGGTGAGAAGACGAGCATTGCGGCCAGGACGAGGCACGACGAGGCTAGCGACGTGCAGCCATATACTTGTCCAGCTCCTAGTGCTGCACCTTGCAGTACCTGCCGATACATACGCTGTTTACTGTATGGTACTCACAATAAACGTACTGTATGGTACACTAAACTTACTGTATGGGACACTAAACTTACTGTATGGGACACTAAACTTACTGTATGGGACACTAAACTTACTGTATGGTACACTAAACTTACTGTATGGTACACTAAACTTACTGTATGGGACAATAAACGTACTGTATGGTACACTAAACGTACTGTATGGTACACTAAACGTACTGTATGGTACACTAAACGTACTGTATGGTACAATAAACTTACTGTATGGTACACTAAACTTACTGTATGGTACACTAAACTTACTGTATGGTACACCAAACTTACTGTATGGTACACTAAACTTACTGTATGGTACACTAAACTTACTGTATGGTACACTAAACTTACTGTATGGTACACTAAACTTACTGTATGGTACACTAAACTTACTGTATGGTACACTAAACTTACTGTATGCCGGTATACTATACACGTACTTACTGAGGTCAGTGGACAGTACGCTGAGCACATGGCTTGCTGCAGTGTTTTAGAATCTCAGGTTAAAGTGTTGAAGAAGGAGGTTCTACTCTTCAGGATTAAAATATGAGGCAGCAGCTTCGCCTAGATGGGTTTGGGAGTGAGTGAGAGATGGTTGGTGCTGGTAAGGAGGAAATGGTTACCAACAGTGAGAGTGGCAGCCACTTTAAGTGGCAAGTGGTTCACAATTCAGGAAGAAGGAAGATAAGGAAGGTTAATAAAAATAGATTCTCTGTATTACTGAAGGTTAATAGGAAATCGATTATCTGTTCTCCTGGACTAGTGTACTTCAGTGGTTAGTGAGGTTAAAGGTACCACTGACTCCCCTACTAATCAAGGTAAGAATATTCTAATTGTGGGAGACTCTCAGGTAAGATATATGGACCGTACTTTTTGTAACAGAGATAGGAAGGTCAGACAGAGGGTGTGCCTCCCAGGAGCTGGTGTTGGTGACATAGTCAGGCAATGGGAACAAGCCCATTATCTGTCTTAGTGCTGGTGGAAATGACATTGGGAAGGGCAGGAGAGAGGAGCTACTAGATAAGTACAGGTCAGCCATAGAAGTAATCAGGTCTAAGGGAGGGATCCCAATCATATGTAGCATTTTGCCTAGAAAGGAGTGGGCAATGAACGGATGTCTAGGGCAATTGGAATAAATTGCTGGCTAGACAGTTACTGCAAGGAACTTGCAATCCCATTCATTGATAACTGGGACAAATTCTATGCCAAACGTGATATGTATGCAAGGGATAGGGTTCATCTCTCTAGGGCTGGAGTGGTTGCATTAGCCAATTCGATTGAGGGGTTCATTGGAGACTTGTCTAGGACTTTAAACTGATAGATTATAGAGGTATGGGTGCTTGTGGGGAAACAATCAGGCTGCAGTAATAGGGTTGGAAACAGCAGATATTACCAGGATACCTCAGGGATTTGTTTAAAAGACAATATTCAAAATAAAGTTGCTAGTAAAGGCAAAGCAATTGTTCAACAAACAAAGAGATAGTAGAGGGCAACGAGTGACTAGCTCCCTTAAGGTTTACTATACAAATAGTAAGAGTCTAAGAAATAAGATAGATGAGCTAAGATTACTTGCAAGTGCAGATAATATAGATATTATTGCTATAACAGAGACCTGGTTCAACCTGAAAGATAGTGAAATGCCTTCTGAGTGCAATATACAGGGTTATAAACTATTCCACACTGATAGGGTCAACAGGAAGGGTGGTTGAGTGGCGATGTATGTCAGAGATAATTTAAACTGTTGTGTTAGACAAGATATAAGATTAGAAACATCGGACACAGAATCTGTTTGGCTACAGTTTCTCGAGGGTCGTGCAAAATTAATTTTGGGTGTGATTTACAGGCCCCCAAGCCTGGATAGGGCGTGCAGTAAGCTGCTATGGGATTTAATGTATAATATACACCCTAAACTGACTGTATGGTACACACAGTAACCTTAATGTAAGGCACACATACCTAACTTACTGACTGGTACGCACACCTAACTTACTGTATGGTACGCACACCTAACTTACTGTATAGTACGCACACCTAACATACTGTATGGTACACACAAAACTTAGTGTATGATACGCACAGTAAACTGGCTGCATGGTACACACAGTAACCTTAATGTAAGGCACATTCACCTAATTTACTGTATGGTACGCTCACTTAGCGTAAAAATGCGTTAATGGAATTCAACCCACGTCAGTCTAGTGTCATTCTCACAGTGTTACTTGCATGTGTAATGCTAAAGGTTCGAACCTCTGATCTTCAACAAGGAAGCAGTGTCTGGACTCAAATAAGTCACCAAACTCACACTCTTACATTTACTGAAGTGGAAAATCTGTTTACACACGTATTAAGGTACATGTCTGGCATTCACATTTTTCATAACATGAATCAGAGACAGACACAACATGGATACTCAAGCCACTGACTCAGTCCCACGTATTGAGACTAGCGAGCAGGGTTAATTACACAGCGGTTAAGAAACTGGAAGCTGGTGCAGCGCTACTGATGAAATAGAAACTGGAACTTCACAGACAGAATAGAGAATCTAGACGGATGTGATGCATCTGACACGAATGATCGAACTGTATAATGAAAAAGTTAAATAAGACAACAATAAATTCAATATAGATTATGATCACTTGGGAGATTTATCTTCCCATATTCAGTTGGTAAATTATAATTTGTTTTGTGTACCAAACATAAATATTTTCTTACAATGTTCTCAAGGGCAGACAGGTGTTAGGGGCACATGAAAAGCACAATGGATATACAGATCTGTTTTACCTACCTTGTAACACAGATGCTACAATACGGCGCGCAAGGAAGCTAAATTGAAAAGTTCACTAACCATGGACCACTGTAGGCTGTGGGCGTATATTGTATCATTAGTGTGGTGGTTAGCTGTAGCGGAGGAAACACTGGTACAGAAGTCGTGGTAGCCTAGGCCTTGGATCAAGGCGCCACCCAGGAGCATGTAGGAGAGCGTGAGTCCCGGCAGGTTGGTCTGGGAGAGCCACGTCGACACGGAGATGCTAAGGAAGACACTGACGGAGACACAGGAGGAGGACTGTGAACTACGTTTCAATCATGACGTGTGAGGTCAGCTTTGTGACACTCAGACACTGTGTGGCACATCATTTTTGTGTCAGACAGTATTACTGGAGTATAACACATCGAAGCTTCCACAAATGTTACTTGACACACAAGAGCAATATGACACCCCGACACTATGTGACACCCCGACACTATGTGACACCCCGACACTATGTGACACCCCAGCACTATGTGACATCCCAGCACTATGTGATACTCCAGCAGTAGTAGAGAATCTGCCAGTATGGCTCACTCCCCGAAAGGGCTATCCCTGTATGGCTCATGCCAGTATGGCTCACTCCCCGAAAGGGCTATCCCTGTATGGCTCATGCCTGTATGGCTCACTCCCCGAAAGGGCTGTCCCTGTATGGCTCATCCTGTAGGGCTCAAAATGGCGGCGGTCCCCCACACCCCCAACCCCCCACTTCCGGTCGCCCCCATTTCCGGTCGCCCCTCCACTCTCCACCAACGCCCCCACGCCCCCTTTTTTTTTTTTTTTTCATTCTGAACAGGTCCGCACCCTCACCCCCCTCACACCCCTGAGAGCCTCATCCCTGAGCGGTCTCCTTCCGCGTGCTCGAGCTCCCGCCCGCCGCGCCCGCCCGCCCCCGCGCCCCGCCCCGCGCCCTTCCGCGTCGAGCCGCCCGAGCTGCCTTCTGCAGCGCCTTCTGCGATCGCCCCCGCTCCTCGATTTTTTTTTCAATATATTTTTTCGAATTTTTTTCAAATTTTTCATTTTTACTTGACCTCTATGGAGAGTCAGAGATATGGTAACCCCTATGGGGTCTCTCTTAAGTAAATTTAACTAAGACTTACCTACTTTGGAATTTCATCAATCACTTCCATCTCCCCAATATTCCTGCTCTACTTCCTTGGATCAAGTTCCTTATAGGTAGAAATTTTAAATTTAATAAAAGAACGTAAAGACTCATTTTTGCTAATTCATCAGAGAAAAGACTGCCTATGGGGTCTCTCTTAAGTTCGACAGGCTAAAATTGTGTTAAAAGATTTATTTGTAGGTTCTTACCTAATACACATTTTTTCGTCATTTATTTATTAATACATATGCATTATCAGGTTGACAGGTAAAA
>WNWK01023083.1:0-31572 GCA_009830355.1 Cherax destructor
GGTTATTGAAGCTAGGACCTTGGGGTTTTTAAAAGGTTGGATAAATTCATAGTGGGGGGGTTTGGATTTGAGTGGGACTCGCGCGGGGAGTGGGTAGAATTGTCAAAGCTTATTTCTTGGGTAGCTTTAAAATTGGGTTTTTAAACAAATATTCTGTTAGTGGGATGGATTGTAAGGGGGACCCCCTGGTAGGGCCCAAAACAGGCCTGCTGCAGTGTTCCTCCTTTCTTATGTTCTTATGTTCTTAAGCCCTTTAAAAATTACATTCACTTGTAAGACAGAAGGGGGGGAGATATGATCGAGGTATACAAGTGGAAAATGGGTATTAAAAAGGGGGGGATATAAATAAGGTCTTGAGGTATCCCAAAAGAGAAACCCGAAAAAAATGGTTCAAGTTAGATAAGTTTAGATTTAAAAGGGGTATAGGAAAGTTTGGGTTTTTGGAAATAGGGTAGTTGATGAGTGGAACAGTCTGCCTAGTGGGTTTTTGAAGCTAGGACCTTGGGTTTTTTCAAATTTGGGTTGGATAAATTCATGAGTGAGAGGGTTGGATTTGAGTGGGACTCGCGCATGAGTGGGTAAATTTTGTCAAAGCTTATTTCTTGGGTAGCATTGAAAATTTGGTTGAGCAAATATTGGGGTTGGGGGGACGGATTGTGAAGGACCTGCCTAGTATGGGGTAAACAGGCCTGCTGCAGTGCTCCTCCTTTCTTATGTTTCTTATGTTCTTATGTTCTTATTTCTTGGGTAGCATTGAAAATTAGGTTGAACAAATATTCTGTTAGTGGGATGGAATGTAAAGGGCCCCTGCCAAAAGGGGGGCCAACAGGCCTGCTGCAGTGTTCCCCTTTTTTCTTATGTTCTTATGTTCTTATGTTCTTATAACATAAGAACATGGAAAAAAAATTTTTAATTAAAAAAGGGGAAATTTTTAATTTTAATGTCTTTTTTTTACCATTCTTCCCCCACCCAAATCAACCCCTTTCACTCATGAATTTATCCAACCTAAATTTAAAACTACCCAAGGTCCCCAATCCCACTGGGCAAAACTGTTCCATTCATCAACTACCCTATTTCCAAACCAATACTTTCCTATATCCTTTCTAAATCTAAACTTACAACTTGAATCCATTATTGCGGGTTCTCTCTTGGAAGATACCCTCAAGATTTTATATCCCCTTTGTTAATCCCATTTTCCACTTGTATACCTCGATCATGTCTCCTATTTACGTCTTACAAGTAAGAATTTAAGGAGTCTTTCTTTTCGTAAGGAAGATTTCTAATGCTATGTATTAATTTAGTTGATGAATGGAACAGTCTCCCCTAGAAAGGGTTATTGAACAAGGACCTTGGGTAGTTTTAAATTTAGGTTGGATAAATTCATGAGTGAAGGGGTTGGATTTAGTGGGAATTGACATGAGTAAATAAAATTATCAAAGCTTATTTTTGGGTAGCATTGAAAATTGGGTTGAACAAATATTCTGTTGGTGGGATGGAATGTGAAGGACCTGCCTAGGGGCCAACAGGCCTCCCAGTGTTCCTCCTTTTTATGTTCTTATGAAGTACTGGAAGCAATGGCGACTCTAGTGTTAGCTTGTGCAAATACTTTAGAAATGTTGGATGCAACCTGGCTTTGGGAAAAACTATAACTTTGTTTGGAGGTTGTTGAGCGTGGAGAATTAATGATCTAAAAGGGCTCTTTTCTTGCAATCTTTGATGAAAAAGGAGGGAAAATGTAAATAAATTGAAGGTTTGGTGAATGTATTCATTCCTCGTCAAAAAACTCAGGACTACAAATTCGGTAAGCTCTTAGGAAGAATCCGATGATGATCCTTTTTGGTCTTAGTATCTTGACTGGAATAGAAGTGTGTGAGATCATTTTTTTTTTTGTAGGTTTCGGTAAACTTGAAATTTTTTTTGTTTGTTATCTACTTTGTGGATGGGGACGTCTAGAAAGGGTGTTTGTCATTGGACTCTTCTTCTAGTGTAACACAATTAAACAAAACAAAGGCACTTCACCATCTCTGAAGTCTTAGCAAGAATCCTCCGGGAAAACAGTTAACCATACCATCACATAGCCTCTCTAATTCAACACAAGCACATCGTAGATGTGGAACCTCCTACAGGCCTTCTATATTTCAACCTCCAGCATAAAATATTTGTCTAACCTATTGTTATACTACCCAAGTATTTGTTTTATCACCTTTTACTCATGTGCATATTGATTGTTCTACCTTATTGTTTACTACTACTACTACTTATCACTACTACCTCGACCACCACTAGTATTTCACCTCACTTTGAGAGTATATAATAGCCCACTGTGTCCATGAACGCAACGGCAAAAAGCTCTGGAGGCAAACGGTACTTTTGTACATTAGTTGCATTTGTGTCCTTTTATTAACATATTGTCGGTAATTTCCCAAAATTATTACAAATTGTCAAAGCTTATTTCTTGGTAGCATTGAAAATTGGGGTTTAGCAAATATTCTGTTAGTGGGACGGATTGTGAAGGACCTGCCTAGTATGGGCCAACAGGCCTGCAGTGTTCCTCCTTTCTTTGTTCTTATGTTCAGGAACTGAATAATTGTTAATTTCTGGAATCTCATTTACGTCTTCTTGTGTAAAGACTGACAAAAAATAGTCATTAAATAGAAACATTTCCAGTTCGTTATCCGTCGCTGTCCATTCCCAATTTTTCAGAGGTCCTACCTTTTCCCTCACCTTCGTCCTTTCATTGAAAGAACCCTTTTGGATTATCTTTGATTCATTAGCAACCAATCTCATAGTCACGTTTAGCCTTTCTAATCCCCTTTTTTTTACTTCTCTTTTCAACTGAACATATTGGTCAATAAGGTTAACATCTCCTCTTTTGATGCGCCTATAAATTCCTCTTTTCTCCCCTAATAGATGTTTTAGCCTCCTGTTAATCCATTTGGGATCGTTATTATTTGACCTAAATTCTCTCTGGGAATAAAATACTCTGTGCACGTTGTACATTATTAAGAAAAAATCATAAACGCAGATCCCATCGTAATCGTTAGCTAGATTACCCCAGTCGAGATTAGACAGGTGTTCTCTAAGTCCAGTATAGTCGGCAGAACGAAAATCAGGAACTTTACCGTATTATCCCTATTCTCGTACTCCCATGTAATATTAAAAGTAATGGTTTGTGATCACTTGCGCCAAGCTCTTCAGTGATCTCCAGATTATTTACCAGGGTTTCCTTATTTGACAAGACCAGGTCGAGCAAATTATTACCTCTGGTAGGCTCCGTCACACACTGCTTCAGAAAACAGTCCTGAACTACTTCCATAAAGTCACTGGACTCCAGATTACCGGTCAAGGAAGTCCAGTCAATTTGACTAAAGTTAAAATCCCTACTATCACTACGTTATTGTGTCTAGAAGCCCTAACAATTTCGTCCCAAAGAAGTCTCCTCTATCGTGATCCAAGCCTGGAGGTCGGTATATTACACCTACAATCAGTTTTTCTTGACCTTCTAGAAACTCTACCCAAACAGATTCTGTTAATGATCCATCTATTTTTATGCCTGTTTTTATGCAGCAATTTATATTTTCTCGTACATATAATGCAACTCCACCCCTTTCCCATTATATCTATCTACATGGAACAACTTAAACCCTGAATATGACACTCAGCAATCATATCCCGACTCTTTATATTATACCATGTTTCAGTTATTGCAATGACATCAAAGTTCCCAGCACATGCTACCAAACGTAATTCGTTAATTTTATTTCTGGCGCTTCGACAGTTAGTGTAAAATACATTGAGATGTATCTTCTTGTGAACCTTTTTCATATTCAGCTTTTGTTTTACACAATTTCTGTTACTATTATTACCCTCTGTTACTCGATTACTGTTATTGTTAAGATTTATGATGTCAAAGCCTGAATCAATATTTTGACCCTCCTTATTCACCATTCCTAAACCCATACCTCTAACTAATCCTAGTTTAAAATCCTAACAACATCCTCAACTGAGCTAGAGAGAAATTCTACACCTGCCCTGGATAAGTGAACCCCATCCCTGGCATACATGTCATTTCGGCCATCGAAGTGGTCCCAGTTGTCAATGAATGGGACTGCATTATCCTTACAGTGTTTGTCCAGCCAGCAATTTATACCAATCGCTCTGGACAGCCATTCATTTCAACACTCCTTCTTGGCAAATGCCACATATAACAGGGCGCCCCCTTCTTCCTAATTATGTCTATTGCTGTCCTGTACCTTCTAACTAAATCCTCACTTCTACGCTTGCCTACATCATTGCCTCCAGCACTGAGGCAGATAATAGGATTGATCCCATTACCGTTCATGATGTTGTCAAGCCGGCTAACAATATCCTCCATCCCAGCCCCAGGAAAGCAAACCCTCTGTCTCCTACTCTTATCCTTCAAGCAGAATGCCCTATCCATATACCTAACAAGTCCCCATTCGGATTTAACCCCATTTATGCACACTCTCTGCTTCCTATTGGTGAGCCATGACTCGATCCATGACAGCACTTTTCCCCCAATGCCATGAGCTGCCACTTTCTTTAACAGTCTCTGGTGCGGTACTCTATCAAAAGCCTTACTAAAGTCTAAATAAACAATATCGAATTCTTTATCGTGATCAACAGCCTCAAAAGCTTTACTGAAGAAGGTTAATAAATTAGATAGGCAGGAACGGCCCCTCGTGAATCCATGCTGGGTATCATTAATCAAATTATGGTTATCTAGATGGCTTCTAATAATATCAGCTATAATTGACTCTAGTAATTTGCCTACAATTGAGGTCAGGCTTATTGGGCGGTAGTTTGACGGTAGTGACTTGTCCCCTGCTTTAAAAATAGGAATTACATTAGCCATCTTCCACATATCAGACACTACACCTGTTTGAAGAGATAAATTAAAAATGTTAGATATTGGTTCACAGAGTTCCATTTTGCATTCCTTAAGAACCCTTGCAAAAAGCTCATCAGGACCCGGCGATTTATTTTGTTTCAGTCGGTCCAGCTGTTTCATAATCATTTCGCTAGTGACTGTGATATTACATAATTTATCTTCTTCTGGGCCTCTGTAAAAATTAATTACTGGGATATTATTAATGTCTTCCTGTGTGAAAACCGAGAGAAAATAATTATTAAAAATAGAGCACATATCATTCTCCTTGTCAGTAAGATGCCCAAAGTTATTTTTAAGGGGACCTATCTTATCCCTAACTTTTGTTCTATAAACCTGGAAAAAACTTTTGGGTTAGTTTTTGAATCCCTAGCAACTTTAATTTCATAGTCCCGTTTAGCTTTTCTTATTCCCTTTTTAACGTCCCTCTTAATGTCAGTATACTGATTTATAAGATGACCCTCACCTCTTTTTATGCGCCTATAAATTCCTTTCTTCTGCCCTAAAAGATATTTGAGCCTATTATTCATCCATTTTGGGTCATTTCTACTTGATCTAATTTCTTTATATGGGATAAATGTTCTTTGGGCAGCCTGTATAGTGTTAAGAAAACTGTCATATTGATACCTCTCTTCTTCACCCCAGTCCACAGTTGATAAGTGTTCTCTAAGTCCATTATAATCTGCTAAGCGAAAATCTGGGACCATTACTGAATTATCCCTACTATCATACATCCATTCAATGCTAAAGGTAATTGACTTGTGGTCGCTTGAGCCGAGTTCCTCTGTAATTTCTAAATTATTAACAAGGGTTTCCTTGCTTGCCAGAACCAAGTCAAGTAGGTTATTTCCCCTTGTAGGTTCTGTTACAAACTGCTTCAAAAGCAATCCTGAACTTCTTCTAAAAAGTCGTTAGATTCTAAATTCCCTGTCATGAAATTCCAATCAATCTGACTAAAGTTAAAGTCCCTAAATTACTACGTTATCGTGACTTGTGGCCTTAACAATTTCCTCCCAAAGTAGTCTCCCTTGTTCCCTATCTAAGTTTGGAGGACGGTAAATCACGCCTAAAATCAATTTTTCACACCCCTCTGAAAATTCTATCCAGACAGACTCTGTATGTGTTAATTCAGACTTTATACCCGTTTTTATGCAACAATTTAAATGATCATGGACATAGAGTGCCACCCCACCCCTTTCCCGATACTTCTGTCTACTTGGAACAATTTAAAACCCTGAATGTGACATTCGGCAGGCAAGTCCCGATTTTTCATATTAAACCATGTCTCAGTTATTGCAAAAACATCAATATTACCCGTACTTGCAACTAATCTCAACTCGTCCATCTTATTCCTAGCACTACGACTATTGGTGTAATATATATTTAGAGACCCTCCTTTCTCTTTACCCTTCCTACTCATCTCTGTTTTCCACTATACCTATTACTGTCCTTGCCATCTAGTGTCACTAGCTTTCCACTATCCACCTTATTCTGCCTATTACTAGTTCCCTAGAGTTTATAACATTACTACACTGGGACTTCACTGTTTTCCCCCCAAAACCCATACCACTAACTTTTTCTAGTTTAAAGCCCTAACAGCTCCCTCCACTGCAGTTGCCAGTGCCCCCACCCCAGACCTAGATAAGTGAACCCCATCCCTGGCATACATGTCATTTCTGCCATAGAAGAGGTCCCAGTTGTCAATGAATGTTACTGAATTTTCCTTACAGTATTTGTCCAGCCAGCAATTGACACCAATTGCCCTGGACAGCCATTCATTTTCAACTCCTCTCCTTGGCAAAATACCACATATGACAGGGTTCCCACCCTTCTTCCTAATTATGTCTATTGCTGACCTAAACCTGCTAGTCAGGTCCTCACTCCTACGTCTGCCAACATCGTTGCCTCCAGCACTGAGACAGATAATAGGATTTCTCCCATTACCTCTCATGATGTCGTCCAGACGGCTAACAATATCCTCCATCCCAGCCCCAGGAAAGCAAACCCTCTGTCTCCTACTCCTATCAATCAAACAGAAAGCCCTATCCATGTACCTAACCTGACTGTCCCCAACAACAACAATGTTTTTACCTTCCTTTGTGTCTTTCGTCGTGACGCTCCCAGAAGTCGACTCACATTCATCGGGTAGCACGGAGAATGGGTTCGATGTTTCCACAACATTCTCCTGGGTCTTCGTTGTTTCTACCTCTCCACCCGTCCTCTTGAGCCTTAACTTTGTCCCATGCGTTTTAGCCACTGTCCAGGTTCCTTTCCTGGCTTTAGGATTCTCAACAATAGGATTACTACGAATCCTCTTGTTTTCCTCAGTCAGTCGCTGTATCTCAAGCTTAGCTACCCTCAGTTCTTCCTTCAGCTGCTGGTAGAGTAGCTCAAGAGAGGACATCTTCTTCAGATTGACAGAGAGCACACAAGACACGTCTTCACTGAGTTAAGTCAGGTCCACCACTGAAGTCAGGTCCATCTCTGTTTTTCCACTATACCTATTACTGTCCTTGTCATCTAGTGTCACTAGCTTTCCACTATCCACCTTATTCTGCCTATTACTAGTTCTCCTACAACTTATAATATTACTACACTGGGACTTCTCTGTTTTCCCCCCAAAACCCATACCACTAACTATTTCTAGTTTAAAGCCCTAACAGCTCCCTCCACTGCAGTTGCCAGTGCCCCCACCCCAGACCTGGATAAGTGAACCCCATCCCTGGCATACATGTCATTTCTGCCATAGAAGAGGTCCCAGTTGTCAATGAATGTTACTGAATTTTCCTTACAGTATTTGTCCAGCCAGCAATTGACACCAATTGCCCTGGACAGCCATTCATTTCCAACTCCTCTCCTTGGCAAAATACCCATATGACAGGGTTCCCACCCTTCTTCCTAATTATGTCTATTGCTGACCTAAACCTGCTAGTCAGGTCCTCACTCCTACGTCTGCCAACATCGTTGCCTCCAGCACTGAGACAGATAATAGGATTGCTCCCATTACCTCTCATGATGTCGTCCAGACGGCTAACAATATCCTCCATCCCAGCCCCAGGAAAGCAAACCCTCTGTCTCCTACTCCTATCAATCAAACAGAAAGCCCTATCCATGTACCTAACCTGACTGTCCCCAACAACAACAATGTTTTTACCTTCCTTTGTGTCTTTCGTCGTGACGCTCCCAGAAGTCGACTCACATTCATCGGGTAGCACGGAGAATGGGTTCGATGTTTCCACAACATTCTCCTGGGTCTTCGTTGTTTCTACCTCTCCACCCGTCGTCTTGAGCCTTAACTTTGTCCCATGCGTTTTAGCCACTGTCCAGGTTCCTTTCCTGGCTTGAGGATTCTCAACAGGAGGATTACTACGAATCCTCTTGTTTTCCTCAGTCAGTCGCTGTATCTCAAGCTTAGCTACCCTCAGTTCTTCCTTCAGCTGCTGGTAGAGTAGCTCAAGAGAGGACATCTTCTTCAGATTGACAGAGAGCACACTACATTGTGACTTGTTCCAGACACTACATCGTGACTAGTTCCATTCACTATATTGTGACTAGTTCCATTCACTATATTGTGACTTGTTCCAGTCACTATATTGTGACTTGTTCCAGCCACTATATTGTGACTAGTTCCAGTCACTAAATTGTGACTAGTTCCAGTCACTATATTGTGACTTGTTCCAGTCACTATATTGTGACTAGTTCCAGTCACTATATTGTGACTAATTCCACTCACTATATTGTGACTTGTTCCAGTTACTATATTGTGACTTGTTCCAGACACTACATTGTGACTAGTTCCACTCACTATATTGTGACTAGTTCCATTCACTATAATGTGACTTGTTCCAGTCACTATATTGTGACTTGTTTCAGTCACTATATTGTGACTAGTTCCAGTCACTATATTGTGACTAGTTCCAGTCACTATATTGTGACTAATTCCAGTCACTATATTGTGACTAGTTCCAGTCACTATATTGTGACTAGTTCCATTTACTATATTGTTACTTGTTCCAGTCACTATATTGTTACTTGTTCCAGTCACTATACTGTGGATAGTTCCAGTCACTATATTGTTACTTGTTCCAGTCACTATATTGTGACTTGTTCCAGTCACTATATTGTGACTAGTTCCATTCACTATATTGTTACTTGTTCCAGTCACTATATTGTGACTTGTTCCAGTCATTATACTGTGGATAGTTCCAGTCACTATATTGTGACTAATTCCTGTCACATTTCATAAAAACTGTGTTCTAATGTTCCATATCTCTACAAAAAAAATCCACAAGGTAGTCTTTTGTTTACTGGTCGTGCGTGGAGATATCAACGCTCTAAGCACTAACTAACTTCAGTATATTACTAGCTGCTGGACGTAAGCCGCTCATTTCCGTGTTGGTTAACTTCTTGTAAATATAGTTTAATTTTTATTACCCTTGCTAAATATAGTATAGTTTAGCTGCTATGTAGACTTCGGTAACACGTTAATATGTAGATCTTGCAATGAAGATACTTAACATTTTGGGCAAATTGTTAAAAAGACGTTTTCTAGTTTTTAAAATAAATTTGCTTTGATTCTATCTCAATCCAACCATAACCAATGTAACCTAAAATAAAATAACTGAACTCAACCTAACCAAATTAAACAAATTAATAATAACATAACTAAACGCAAACATAATCTGACTCAATACATTCATCTAGAGTGGTACTCACATTATTGATGCACCAATGACGCCGCCCCGTTGAAAAACACTTGTGTTGTTTTTTAAAGTTTGCAATTATGTTCTAAAACAAAAGCGTACATTATCTACACGAGGTAAACATCGCGACTGACGTTGCTGACAAATTGAGAATATTATTGGAAAGACGAGTCTGTAATACTTGTCGCTGATTGGGCCAGTGGGCACTTAACGACATAGTCTTTCTCTCGTAAAAATATTTGCACTGTTAATATCTCCCAAAATAACAATTTCCCCAAGAAATAAATATTATTAACTTTGGTTTGGATACCTTGCTTGTATGGTAAGAAAATTAAATGTGTTTTACAGACTAGCTAAACGCAAGATTGACCAAAAAATATTTAAACTAATATTTCATTATATAATAAATACATTTTTTTTTGTAGAGGTTTAGCTGAGGAAAAAATCAACACTCTAACAAGTGTGAAAACGTTCGTTAAAACTCGGACAAAGTGTTTACGAACAAGTGTGTTGCATTTCCTGCCTCTGAGTGTCTTCCTGTTTCTTCCTTGCTGAATAATTTCACTCTCTCTATTGCACTTCATTTATGAGTTGAGTGAATGTCTGAGCACCTCCTGCTCTTCTCTTCCTTTCAAAAGGACGCCTTTTGTAAGTCCCTCACCTCTCTTTCTCCTTTTCCTCCTGTCAGAAATTCCCTCGTTCATCCTCCTCTCCCTTCACTCTCTCAAACCAGGTTGTGACCTGACTCAGGAGGTGCAACGTCTGTAATTTTGAGGGGAAGTAAAAAGCCACACAAGTGTCTGGTTCATCCACCTGGCAAGTGTCCGGCTCATACACTTGGAAAACCTTTTGGAACTTGAATCAAGAATCATTCAGTGCCTAATACTCGACATATATTAGACCAATCATTGTTTACGTGGTCCAGGCATGGAACACTCACCTGGTCAAGCACGTGAAGAAACTGGAAAAAGTTCAAACGGTTGCAACCAGGATAGTTCCAGAAACGAGTAAAATGCACTATGGAAAGAGACTGAAGTTACAGAAACCGACGACCTAGAGGGAGGACAAGGGGTCACATGATAACTTCACACTAAATCTTAAGAGTAATTAATAGGACTGATAGGGACAGACTGAACTAAGAGCACCACGTTAAATGGGACAAAGATGGATGTTGACAACAGAAGTATTTAGTATTAAGTTTCCGGGAGGCTGGAAAAAATGTAATGACTTGGTTGAGGCATTGGTGGAGTGGAGGCATGACTTGCTTGAGACAGTGGTGGAGGCACGACTTGGTAGAGGCAGTGGTGGAGGTATGAATTGGTTGAGGCAGTGGTGGAGGTATGAATTGGTTGAGACAGTGGTGGAGGCATGACTTAGTTGAGGCAGTGGTGGAGGATGAATTGGTTGAGACAGTGGTGGAGGCATGACTTAGTTGAGGCAGTGGTGGAGGATGAATTGGTTGAGACAGTGGTGGAGGCATGACTTAGTTGAGACAGTGGTGGAGGATGAATTGGTTGAGACAGTGGTGGAGGATGAATTGGTTGAGACAGTGGTGGAGGCATGACTTAATTGAGGCAGTGGTGGATTTATGAATTGGTTGAGGCAGTGGTAGAGGCATGACTTGGTTGAGACAGTGGTGGAGGCATGACTTGGTGGAGGCAATGGTGGAGGTATGCCTTGCTTGAGACAGTGGTGGAGGCATTAATTTATTTAAGGGAGTGGTGGAGGCAAAAATGATACACATCTTTACGTGTGGATATAATAAATTCTAAGAAGCCAGTAGTTAGGGAGACCGATCACAGCAACCTAAGAGCGGCTAGGTGCTAGGTCTCGACCCCGCTAATACAAATCGATGAGTACACACACATATACACATTCACACAATACTCAAGCATACATACACTCATATACACACATAATAAATACTCATACATAAAGAGAATGTTGCAGAATTTATTATTAATCTGATGGCAGTATTAACTAATCATCAAGCGAGCAACTACAAGGGTAAAAAAATAGAAAAAACATATTTTTAATAATTTATTTTTAATCCAAGCATTAATGTATATAGCATTATGTTGGTGCCTTGACTGAGAGGCAGTGGTGCCATCACCATCAGCGAGAACCAGTGCTGGTAATCCCATACTCCACGGATTATCATGTTAACTTAATGAGCTCACCAATTTAACATTTATGCCTCTAAAGCTTTTATGTGAATTTGGGTAAAATGATTAATGGTTTTCGTTTTTCCATTTTTTTACTGACACTAATGGAACCAACTTGACCAGCATTGTTCCAGTGTTCATCATAGTTCTTGTTTTTGTGAGTCTGTGTGTGACTCTCTTGCATGAACTCACTTATTTGTGATTGAAGGAGACGGGTTCTAGCTATTGGCCCTGCCTCTTACCTTGCTGCTTGTCTCATATCAATTGACTTCGTGTAACTTTTATCTAGTGCTTTTTCTTGTGCTCACTCTCACAGAATCCTTGGTGACAATTTGTCGGGTGTTACGACTTTGTGCTCGTAATTTAAAATGACCTAGCTCCTATACGCTGCTCAACCTGCTGTCTAGGGGCATTTAAATTACATTGAAAAACAGCCACTCTAGGGCCAGCTTGCACCTTCACATTTAAATGTGGAATATTAATTAGGCAATATTAATTATTATTATAAGGGACACAAAACCACTATAACACACATATATATATATATATAATATATATATATATATATATATATATATATATATATATATATATATATATATATATATATATATTAATAATAACTTATATACAACCTACTTTACTACAAACAACATCACTCTCCAGTTCACATTAGCTCACCTGCACTCAGCTACTAGTGACAAAATATATACATATTTATAAACAGGGAGGCTGCATCACCCCCTCCCCCCTTCTGCCGGTCTGTCTACCAGCAGGCAAAAACACCATACAGTACTCTCCCAAAACGTAAACAGGCCTCTGCAGGAATGATACGCGTCCGGTTTCAGTACAAATCCCGGAACTATGGAGCATTATGTTTTTATATAAAAAAATTAATACACTACACCGTAATATCGGGCCGCACTGCTTTTGCTATATCCAACTCACTGAAAAGGTATTTTCACCTATTTACAGTTGTATGTGAGGTGTGCAGTATGCATTTAAGTTCCATTTGTCTTTGACTTCCTGGTGGAACCCTTACACCACTGAGAACTCACAGACTTTCAGATATTACCTCATTACCAGATATGGCATAAAATACCGACAACTGTGAACTACAACATATGCGTTGTAGTTCACATTTGTCGGTATTTTAATGGCTACTTCATGAATATAGAAGCTAGGCGTGACGAAACGTTTCCTCATTAGAACATCTTAATACTGCGCCTAAATCTTAATTCACAGACTTATTTTTATTTTTATTTTTGTAATTCGCAGACTATTTATATTTTTATAATTTTCTCGTTTTCTCCCGGGTAATATTTCCTCTGCACTTTCTGGCTAGTTACTCCATCATCTCATTTGTTTAGTTATTCGGTGTACGTTAAGCTCCCACATGCCCCCCGACAAGCGAACCAGATGTTAAAGGTATAATGAGAGGGACCCCTCGTCATGCTAGCATCTTGGTTCAACCCAGTCAATGACAGGGAAGCCAGCATTGGCAGACTTACCTCCATGTGTGGTTAAAGACGGTTCTTCCGTGTCTCTTCTTTTAAATATGGTTTCTCTCCTCCCTGCTATTCTTCTGTCAATGTTTACTTCTACAAATCTTGTGAAATTCAATTTGATATGTTCACTAGCACCCAGGGGGGCTATCATTTTACCTCACTTATATCAGACTATCTCTGTCTCTCTTGTGTCTTTGATATATAAAAATATTTTTATCACAACCTCCGTCATCCTAGCTGTTTTTCATTTCTTATAATCCATGTGGGTTGCAAGTCTCCTAGTCTTTTTCTCAGTGGTTGATATCTCCCAAGATTTGTTGCTTTGTTAATACCTATTGACTTTTCTGGCTACTTTCCCTATGATGTTAATCAATGCTTTGTTATTGTCTTCATATTCCAGTCTTGGTCTTATTCCAATTGATAGTTGGTTGTAAATAACTGCTGCTTCTATTTTTGGTCCCCAGGCCTGTTTGTACTCAATATACAGTCAATTGATTCGATTATATGTTTACCCTTCTCATTTCTCCTCAACTCCAATATTTTGTTCAGCAGTGTAATTGTTTTCATTCTTGTTTCCATTTTTACATTCTTATTAGTATCCTGCTGGATCTATATAGAGAGTTTAAGGTTGGGTTGTATGCATTGTTAAAGTGTAAGAAATCATGGTTTTAGTTGTGGATATGGGAGGCAGGAGGTAAAAGGGTGTTGCGTCATTATTTGTTGTGCCTGCTAAGAGATAAGCATGGGGTGAGACTTGCGAGAATTCTTGAAGTTAGGCTTTTCTCCTCTTCATCTTTTCCTGTGACTTATAATTGTTTATGTTCTGCCTGAACTGTTCCTCTACATTTTGTTCTTTCTTAATCCAGGGTTTTACAAGGTTACATTAAGGATTTCTAACTTTATTTACAAGCTTATACCTACATCAGCTCGTTTGAAAGCCATTTTATTGTTAAGAAACATACAAAAATGGAACAGGAAGAAGTTGGAGCCATCTGTGGACCAACAACTTCATTTGATCAACTGACTTTATTTCGTTGATATTATTATCTGTACGAACATGTTCCAGACTCGAGTCATCCAAGAAATAAATGATCTCACATGAAGTGATGTTCTGTAGAAGGGTATGGTCAGAGTGAAGTTCCACCTTGCTTGTCTTGTGGTGTCGAAGCTCACTTCTCGCTGTCCTTGGAGTGGAGCCAAGTGTGGCACTTTGACAATATTGGCCTTATACATAACAGTAAGCCACCCACATTCTTCCGGTGTTGAAGGCTCTGTTGAAATGACAGACTTGGAGGTAAGTCTGCCAATGCTGACTCACGAGTGTCCATATTGCATCACAACTTTGGCTGGCTTCCCTGTCATTGACTGGGTTGAACCAAGATGTTAGCTTGACGAAAGGGTCCCGCTCATCTAACATCTGGTTCGCTTGTCGGGCGGCATGTGGGTGCGCAACGTACACCGAATAACTAAACAAATGGGATGATGGAGTAACTAGCCAGAAAGTGCAGAAGAAAGCTTAATACCCGGGAGAAAACGAGAAAATTATAAAATTAAGAAGATGTTGTTGTTCAGCCACCGATCCAGAGAGAGGTAATACAAAAGTGTAACCGCATGGAAAAGTAACAGGAAGCAAAGAAGAGAAGAAAACAAAAAATAAGCAGAAAAAGCAGAAACGAATATAATTTGAGAATTAAAAACAGAAACAAGCTAAGCCTGAATCGAAGCTGCTTCAAGTCACTTCAAAAGAAAGTCAAAATTAAATGACTAGTAAAACAACTAAAGAAGAAAGAAAGATATAAGAAAAATAAGTCTGTGAATTAAGATAAAGTTGAATTATTAAGATGTTCTAATGAGGAGACGTTTCCTTACGCCTACTTCTTTATTCATGAAGTAGCCATTAAAATACCGACAAATGTGAACTACAACGTATATGTTGTAGTTCATATTTGTCGGTATTTATGCCATATCTGGAATGAAATCATATCTGATAATCAAGTCTGTGAGTTCTCAGTGGTGTAAGGGTTCCACCAGGAAGTCAAAGACAAATGGAACTATAATGGATACTGCACCCATACATACAACTGGAAATAGGTGAAAATACCTTTTCAGTGAGCTGGATATATCAAAAGCAGTACGACCCGACAAATTGTCAATAAAGGATTCTGTGAGAGTAAGCACAAGAAAAAACAATAGATAAAATTTACACGAAGTCAATTGATATGAGAGAAGCAGCAAGATAAGAGGAAGGGCCAGTAGCTAGAACCCGTCTCCTTCAATCACAAATAAGTGAGTTCATGCAAGAGAGTCCACACAGACTCACAAAAACAAGAACTATGATGAACACTGGAACAATGCTGGTCAAGTTGGTTCCATTAGTGTCAGTAAACAAAATGGTAAAACGAAATCCATTAATAATTTTTACCAAAATTCACATAAAAGCTTTAGAGTCATCAATGTTAAAGTGGTGGCTCATTAAGTTAACATGATAATCCGTGGAGTATGGGATTACCAGCACTGGTTCTCGCTGATGGTGCTGGCACCACTGCCTCTCAGTCATGGCACCAACATAATGCTATATACATTAATGCTTGGATTAAAAATAAATTATTAAAAATATGTTTTCTATTTTTTACCCTTGTAGTTCTCGCTTGATGATTAGCTATATTGCCATCAGATTAATAATAAATTCTGCAACATTCTCTTTATGTATAAGTATTTATGATGTACTCACCTAATTGTACTCACCTAATTACTCACCTAATTGTGGTTGCAGGGCCCAGACTCAGCTCCTGGCCCCGCCTCTTCGCTGTCCGCTACTGGGTCTCTGCTCTAACTGCTCCATGAGCTTTTATCATACCTTGTCTTAAAACTATGTATGGTTCCCCCTCCACTATATCGTTCTCTAGACTATTCCACTTCCTAACTACGCTATGGCTGAAAAAGTGCTTCCTAACATCCTTTTGACTCATCTGAGTCTTCAGCTTCCAGTTGTGTCCCCTTGTGTCTGTGTTCCCTCTCTGGAACATCCTGGCACTATCTACCTTGTCAATTCCCCGCAGTATTTTGTATGTCGTTATCATGTCTACTCTAACCCTTCTGTCCTGCAGTGTTGTTAGTCCCATTTCCTCAACCTTTCTTTCATAGGCAGTCCCTGTGTTGTGGAACTAGCCTTGTCGTAACCTTTGCACTTTCTCTAATTTCTTGACATGCTTAACCAGGTGTGGGTTCCAGATAGTGCCGCATACTCTAGTATGGGCCTGACGTACACGGTGTACAGTGTCTTGAACGATTCCTTGTTAAGGTAACGGAACTCTAATCTTAGGTTTGCCAGTCGCCCATATGTTGCCGTGGTTATCTGGTTTTATTTTGTTTCCGGAGACGTGCTTGGCGTTATACTCACCCCAAGGTCTTTCTCCTTTGGTGAGATTTGTAGCCTTTGTCCACCTAGCCTGTACTCTGTCACGGTCTTCTTTGCCCTTCTTCGATCTTCATGACTTTGCATTTGGTGGGGTTAAATTCGGGAAACCAGTTGCTAGACCAGATGTCAAGCTTGTCCCGGTCTCTTTGAAGTCCTGCTTGGTCTTCATCCGATGCGATTCTCCTCATTAATTTCACATCATGTGCGAACAGAGACACTTCTGAGTCTATCCGTCCGTCATGTCATTCACATATACCAAGAATAGCACTGGTCCTAGGACTGACCCCTGCGGTACACCGCTCGTCACAGGCGCCCATTGTGATACCTCATCGCGCACCATGACCCGTTGTTGCCTCCTGTGAGATATTCCTGATCCATTCCAGTGCCCTTCCTGTTATACACGCTTGGTCTTTAACATCTTTACTAATCTCATATGAGGAACTGTGTCGAAGGCCTTTCTGCAGTCCAGGAAAATGCAATCAACCCACCCTTCTCTCTCTTGCCTTACCTCTGTTACTTTATCATAGAACTCCAGTAGGTTTGTTACACAGGATTTGCCTTCCCTGAATCCGTGCTGTCTGGCGTTGATTATCCTGTTCTGCTCCAGATGCTCCACCATTCTTTTCCTGATGATTTTTTCCAAGACTTTGCACACTATAGACGTAAGTGACACCGGTCTATAGTTTAGTGCCTCCTTTCTGTCTCTTTTTTTAAAGATGGGTACTACGTTGGCCTTTTTCCATATCTCAGGCAGCTGCCCAGTTTCAAGGGATGTGTTGAATATTATGGTAAGTGGCACACTCAGAACCTCAGCTCCTTCCCGAAGGACCCACGGGGAGATATTGTCCGGGCCCATCGCCTTTGAGGTATCAAGGTCACTGAGTAACTGCTTCACCTCCCCCTCAGTTGTGTGTATGCCCTCCAGCACTTGATACATCCCTTGTTGGTGACACACCCCGTCCTGTCTACCTAGCTGCCTTCCTGCCTCCACTGTGAATACTTCCCTAAACCTTGAGTTGAGCTCCTCACATACCTCTTGATCATTACTTGTGAGTTCCCCATCTTCTCTCCTCAGCCTTATCACCTGGTCCTTTACTGTTGTCTTCCTTCTGATGTGACTGTACATCAGTTTTGGGTCAGACTTGACTTTCGATGCTATGTCATTTTCGTACTGTTTCTGGGCCTCCCTCCGTACCTGTGCATACTCGTTTCTAGCTCTTCGACTAATCTCCTTGTGTGTGTATATGAGTGTTTGTATGCTTGAGTATGTGTGTGAATGTGTATATGTGTGTGTACTCATCGATTTGTTTTAGCGGGGTCGAGACTAAAACCTAGCCGCTCCTAGGTTGCTGTGATCGGCCTCCCTAACTACTGGCTTCATAGACGTTATTATATCCGCCCGTAAAGATGTGTATCATTTTTGCCTCCACCAATCCTTTAACCAAGTCATGCCTCCACCACTGTCTCAACCAAGTCATGCTTCCACCATTGTCTCAACCAAGTCACGCCTCCACCACTGTCTCAACCAAGTCATGCCTCCACCACTGTCTCAACCAAGTCATGCCTTCACCACTGCCTCAATCAAGTTGTGCCTCCACCACTGCCTCAACCAATTCATGCCTCCACCACTGTCTCAACCAAGTCAATCCTTCACCACTGCCTCAACCAAGTCAGGCCTCAAACACTGTCTCAACCAAGTCAATCCTTCACCACTGCCTCAACCAAGTCATGCCTCCAACACTGTCTCAACCAAGTCAAGCCACCACCATTGCCTCAACCAAATCATGCCTCCACCATTGTCTCAACCAATTCATGCTCCACCACTGCCTCAACCAAGTCAATCCTTCACCAGTACCTCAACCAAGTCATGCCTCCAACACTGTCTCAACCAAGTCAAGCCACCACCACTGCCTCAACCAAGTCAAGCCTCCATCACTGCCTACACCAAGTCATGCCTCAACCAAGTCACGCCTCCACCACTGCCTACACCAAGTCATGCCTCCGCTACTGCCTCAATCAAGTCAATCATCTACCCCTGCCTCAAATAAGTCATGCCTCCACCACTGCCTCAATCATGTCAAGCCTCCACAGCTGCCTCAACCAAGTCAATCCTCGACAACTTCCTCAACCAAGTCATGCCTCCACCACTGCCTCAACAAAGTCAATCCTCCATCACTGCCTCAACCAAGTCATGCCTCCACCACTGCCTCAACCAAGTCAATCCTCCACTAATGCCTCAACAAAGTCAATCGTACACCACTGCCTCAACCAAACCAAGCCTCTACCACTGCCTACACCAAGTCATGCCTCCATCACTGCCTCAAGCTAGTCAAGCCTCCACCACTGCCTCAAGCATGTCAAGCCTCCACCAGTGCCTCAACCAAGTCAATCCTAAACCACTTCCTGAACCAAGACAAGCCTTAACCACTGCCTCAAGCAAGTCATGCCTCCACCCTGCGTCAACCAAGTCATGCCACCACCACTGTCTCTACCAAGTCATGCCTCCACCAATGCTTCAACCAAGTCAATGCTCCACCACTGCCTCAACCAAGTCATGCCTCCACCACTGCCTTAACAAAGTCATGCCTCCTCCACTGCCTCAACCAAGTGAAGCCTCCACCACTGCTTCAACCAATTCATGCCTCCACCGCTGCCTCAACCAAGTTATGCTTTCACCACTTCCTGAACCAAGTCATGCCTTCATCACTGTCTCAACCAAGTCATGCCTCCACCACTGTCCCAGCCAAGTCATGCCTCCAACACTATCTCAGCCAAGTCAAGCCTTCACAACTGTCTCAACCAAGTCAAGTCTCCAAGACTGCCTCAACCAAGTCAATCCTCCACCACTGCCTCAACCAAGTCATGCCTCCCACTGCCTCAACTATGTCAATCCTCCACCATTGCTTCAACCAAGTCAAGCCTCCACCACTGCCTCAACTAAGTCAAGCCCCCACCACTGCCTCAACCAAGTCATGCCACCACCTCTGTCTCTACCAAGTCATGCCACCACCACTGTGTCCAGCCAAGTCATGCCATCACCACGGTCTCTATCAAGTCATGTCTCCACCACTGTCTCAACCAAGTCATGTCTCCACCACTGCCTCAACTAAGTCATGTCTCCACCACTGCCTCAACCAAGTCATGTCTCCACCACTGTCTCAACCAAGTCATGCCACCACCACTGCCTCAACCAAGTCATTACATTTTCCAGCCTCCCAGAAACTACTGAAATACTTCCTTCCATTCTTATGGCTTATCTGTGTTCTCAGCTTCCATCTTTGTCCCATTTATCGTTGTGCTCTTAATTCAGTCTGTCCCTATCAATCCTATTAATTCTTCTTAAGATTTAGTACGAAGTTATCATGTCCCTCTTGTCCTCCCTCTAGGTCGTCAGATTCTGTTACTTTGGTCTCTTTCCATAGTGCATTTCACTCAGTTCTGGTACTATCCTGGTTGTAACCGTCTGAACTTTTTTCAGTTTCTTCACGTGCTTGACCAGGTGAGTGTTCCATGCCTGGACCACGTAAACAATGACTGGTCTAATATATGTCGAGTATAAGACACTGAAGGATTCTTGATTCAAGTTCCAAAACGCTTTCCAAGTGGATGAGCCTGACACTTGGCAAGTGGGTAAGCCAGACACTTGCCAGGTGGATGAGCCAGACACTTGCCAGGTGGATGAGCCAGACACTAGTGTGGGCATTTATTTCCCCTCAAAATTACAGACGTTGCACCTGCTGAGTCAGGTCATAACCGAGAGGAGTGAAGGGGATGGGAGGATGAACGAGGGAATTTCTAACAGGAATAAAAGGAGAAGGAGAGGTGAGGGACTTGGAAAAGGCGTCCTTGTGAAAGGAAGAGAAGAGCAGGAGGTGCTCAGACATTCACTCAACTCATAAATGAAGTGCTATAGATTTAAATTATTCAGCAAGGAAGAAACAGCAAGACATTCAGAGGCAGGAAATGCAACACACTTGTTCGTAAACACTTTGTCCGAATTTTAACGAACGTTTTCACACTTTTCAGTGTTGATTTTTTCCTAACCTAACCCTCTTCAGAAAAAATGCATTTATTATTTAATGAGAGATTAGGGGAGGGGGGGGGGTTTAATGTTGCAGTTTTATAACTGTAGTGTAAGCACGCCTCTGACAAGACAGTGATGGAGTGAATGATGATGAAAGTTTTTCTTTTTCGGGCCACCCTGCCTTGGTGGGAGACGGCCTATGTGTTAATATAAATTATTTTTGGTCAACTTGCGTTCAGCTAGTCTGTAAGACTCATTTTGTTTTTGCTTACAATTGTAGCAAGGTATCCAAACCCAAGTTAATAATATTTATTTCTTAGAAAAATTCTTATTTTGGGAGATATTAACCGCGTAAAAACTTTTACGAGAGAAAGACTGTATGTCGTTAAGTGCCCACTGGCCCAATCAGCGAGTAGTATTACAGACTCGTCTTTCCAATAATATTCTCAATTTGTCAGCAACGTCAGTCGCGATGTTTACCTCGTGTAGATAATGTACGCTTTTGTTTTAAAACATAATTGCAAACTTTAATAAACAACACAAGTGTTTTTCAACGGGGCGGAGTCATTGGTGCATCAATAATGTGAGTACCACTCTAGATGAATGTATTGAGTCAGGTATGTTTGCGTTTAGTTATGTTAATATTGGAATGGAAATATAAACACATATGCTGTATAATGTGATCCTTTATTGACAATGTTTCGCCCACACAGTGGGCTTTATCAAGTTACAAACAGATCTACCTGGGTGAAAGGTACAAGAGTATTTATAGGATGGAGTCAGGTGGGGAATGCTGCATTCCCCACCTGACCCAGCATTCCCCACCTGACCCAGCATTCCCCACCTGACCCAGCATTCCCCACCTGACTCCATCCTATATGTACTCTTGTACCTTTCATCAAGGTAGATCTGTTTGTGACTTGATAAAGCCCACTGTGTGGGCGAAACGTTCTCAATAAAGGATCACATTATACAGCTTATGTGTTTATATTTCCATTGTGTCGGTATTTTATACCATTTATTTCCATGTTAATATTAATTTAAGTTTAATTTGGTTAGTAATTTTTGTTTTAGGTTGTGTTGGTTATGGTTGGGTTGACATAGAATCAAACCAAATTTATTTCCAAACTCGAAAACATCTTTTTAACAATTTACATTGTTAACTACAAATTATTACCGAAGTCTACATAGCAGCTAAACTATAGTATATTTAGCAAAGATAATATAAATTAAACTCTATTTACACGATGTTAATCAACGCGATTTACATTTTGCTAAATCTCAAACCCATACTAACTTTGTTATTTTTAAGAATGAAGATGGAATAAATTACAGTAATTAGCATCGTAATAAATTCGAATTAGAAATGTTTTATCAGCAGGTAGTGCCCAAACAGCTTCTTGCAGTGCCAGTACGTGCCAATTTATTGTCATATTTGTTTTTTTGGTGATTTTTTTTCGCAGTTGTTCATTGAGTTATCTTATTGAAACTTGAACAATGTATATTAAAGAGGCTTCTTAACGTACACCAAAAAAGAAAGAAATCGGACGATAAATAACGAAGTTCATTTGCCAGGAACCAGCCGCCTCTTACGTCCGGCAGCTCGGAACATACTGTAGAAAGTTAGTTCTTAGAACGTTGATATCCCCACGCACGACCAGTGAACTAAAGACTAGCTTGTGACAATAATTTTTTTGTTGAGATAAAGAACATAACAACACAGTTTCTCTGAAATGGGGTCCAGTACAAGTAAATATTATTAATTTTGAAAAATAGATATTGAAAGAACAAAAGCGACACAGTATAGTGACTGGAACAAGACACAGTATAGTGATTGGAACAAGTCACAAGTCCAAGTAGGGAAATTAGATCTAACAAAAATGATCCTAAATGGATGAACAATAGATTAAAACATCTCATTGGTCAAAAGAGAGGCATATATAGGCGTATCAAAAGAGGGGATGGACAGATAAGAAATCAATATTTTCAATTAAAGAGAGAAATAAAAAAAGGAATAAGAAAAGCAAAAAGGGATTATGAGGCTAAGGTCGCAAGGGATTCGAAGACTAACCCAAAAGGGTTCTTTCAGGTATACAGAAGTAAGATTAGGGACAAGATAGGCCCACTTAAGAGTAACTCAGGACAGATCACGGACAGTGATAAGGATATGTGAAATTTTCAATACTTACTTCCTCTCAGTTTTTACTCAGGAAGATACTAGCAGAATTCCAGAAATAATAAATTATGTAGAACTGGAAGATAACAGACTATGCTCGATTGGGGTAACTAGTGACATGGTCCTCAGACAAATAGAGAAATTAAAACCTAACAAATCCCCAGGCCCTGATGAACTGTTTGCAAGAGTTTTAAAGGAATGTAAAGAGGAACTTAGCAAACCTTTGGCAAATCTTTTCAATATATCACTACAAACTGGCATAGTGCCAGACAAGTGGAAAAGGGCAAATGTAATACCTATTTACAAGGCAGGTGACAGGTCCTTAGCTTCGAACTATAGACCAATAAGCCTTACCTCCATAGTTGGTAAATTTATGGAATCAATAATTGCCGAGGCAATTCGTAGCCATCTTGAAAAGCATAAATTGATTAATGAATCTCAACACGGTTTTACAAAGGGGCGTTCATGTCTTACGAATTTACTAACTTTTTTCACTAAGGTGTTTGAGGAAGTAGATCATGGTAATGAATATGATATTGTGTATATGGACTTCAGTAAGGCTTTCGATAAAGTTCCACATCAGAGGCTACTGAGGAAACTTAAGGCACACGGAATAGGAGGAGAAATTTTTTCCTGGGTAGAGGCATGGTTGACTAATAGGCGGCAGAGAGTTTGCATAAATGGAGAGAAATCAGAATGGGGGCGTGTCTCAAGCGGTGTTCCACAGGGGTCAGTTTTGGGCCCCTGTTGTTTACAATTTACATAAACGACATAGATGAGGGAATAAATAGTAGCATAAGTAAATTTGCTGATGACACCAAAATAGGCCGTCCAATTCATTCAAACGAGGACATTAGAGCACTCCAGGATGATTTGAATAGACTGATGCAGTGGTCGGAGAAGTGGCAGATGCAGTTTAATGTAAACAAATGCAAAGTTCTAAATGTTGGGCAGGACAATAACCATGCCACATATAAGCTGAATAATATAGATCTTATTACTTGTAATTGCGAGAAGGATTTAGGAGTTCTGGTTAGTAGTAATCGAAGCCTAGACAACAGTGCATAAGTGTTCGCAATAAAGCTAACAGAATCCTTGGCTTCATATCAAGAAGTATAAATAACAGAAGTCCTCAGGTTGTTCTTCAACTCTATATATCTTTGGTTAGGCCTCATTTAGATTATGCTGCACAGTTCTGGTCACCGTATTACAGAATGGATATAAATGCACTGGAAAACGTACAGAGGAGGATGACAAAGTTGATCCCATGTATCAGAAATCTTCCCTATGAGGATAGACTGAGGGCCCTGAATCTGCACTCTCTAGAAAGGCGTAGAATTAGGGGGGATATGATTGAGGTGTACAAATGGAAAACAGGAATAAACAAAGGGGATGTAAATAGCGTGCTGAAAATATCCAACCAAGACAGGACTCGCAGCAATGGTTTCAAGTTGGAAAAGTTCAGATTCAGGAAGGATATAGGAAAGCACTGGTTTGGTAATAGAGTTGTGGATGAGTGGAACAAACTCCCGAGTACCGTCATAGATGCAGGGACGTTGTGTAGTTTTAAAAATAGGTTGGATAAATACATGAGTGGGTGTGAGCTTGTACTAGGTCAGATGCAGTGCTCCTTCCTTAAGTGAATGTAACCTGACCTGTACTAATTCCTTAAGTGGAAGTGACCTGACCAGGTGGTCGGCTGGACAATTATATGAGTGGGTGCGGTTGCGTGTGAATTGGTCCTGACTAGGTTGTGCTACTAGGTCAGATGCAGTGCTCCTTCCTTAAGTGAATGTAACCTGACCTGGCTGGGTCGGGGCATTGGCTTAAGCCGTTGGAGATTTGGACCTGCCTCGCATGGGCCAGTAGGCCTGCTGCAGTGTTCCTTCTTTCTTATGTTCTTATGTTCTTATAATGTGATCCTTTATTGACAACGTTTCGCCCACGCAGTGGGCGAAACATAAGAAGAACATAAGAAAGGAGGAACACTGCAGCAGGCCTGTTGGCCCATACTAGGCAGGTCCTTCACAATCCGTCCCACTAACAGAATATTTACATAAGAACATAAGAAAGGAGGAACACTGCAGCAGGCCTGTTGGCCTATACTAGGCAGGTCCTTCACAATCCGTCCCACTAACAGAATATTTGCTCAACCCAATTTTCAATGCTACCCAAGAAATAAGCTTTGACAATTCTACCCACTCATGCGCGAGTCCCACTCAAATCCTACTCCTCTCACTCATAAATTTATCCAACCTAAATTTGAAACTACCCAAAGGAAGGTAAAAACATTGTTGTTGTTGGGGACAGTCAGGTTAGGTACATGGATAGGGCTTTCTGTTTGATTGATAGGAGTAGGAGACAGAGGGTTTGCTTTCCTGGGGCTGGGATGGAGGATATTGTTAGCCGTCTGGACGACATCATGAGAGGTAATGGGAGCAATCCTATTATCTGTCTCAGTGCTGGAGGCAACGATGTTGGCAGACGTAGGAGTGAGGACCTGACTAGCAGGTTTAGGTCAGCAATAGACATAATTAGGAAGAAGCGTGGGAACCCTGTCATATGTAGTATTTTGCCAAGGAGAGGAGTTAGAAATGAATGGCTGTCCAGGGCAATTGGTGTCAATTGCTGGCTGGACAAATACTGTAAGGAAAATTCAGTAACATTCATTGACAACTGGGACCTCTTCTATGGCAGAAATGACATGTATGCCAGGGATGGGGTTCACTTATCCAGGTCTGGGGTGGGGGCACTGGCAACTGCAGTGGAGGGAGCTGTTAGGGCTTTAAAATAGAAATAGTTAGTGGTATGGGTTTTGGGGGGAAAACAGAGAAGTCCCAGTGTAGTAATATTATAAGTTGTAGGAGAACTAGTAATAGGCAGAATAAGGTGGATAGTGGAAAGCTAGTGACACTAGATGACAAGGACAGTAATAGGTATAGTGGAAAAACAGAGATGAGCAGGAAGGGTAAAGTGGTGGACCTGACTTAACTCAGTGAAGACGTGTCTTGTGTGCTCTCTGTGAATCTGAACAAGATGTCCTCTCTTGAGCTACTCTACCAGCAGCTGAAGGAAGAACTGAGGGTAGCTAAGCTTGAGATACAGCGACTGACTGAGGAAAACAAGAGGATTCGTAGTAATCCTCCTGTTGAGAATCCTCAAGCCAAGAAAGGAACCTGGACAGTGGCCGGAATGCATGGGACAAAGTTAAAGATCAAGAGGATGGATGGAGAGGTAGAATTAACGAAGAACCAGAAACCTGTTGTGGAAACATCGAACCGATTCTCCGTGTTACCCGATGAATGTGAGTCGACTACAGGGAACATCACGAACGACACCAAGGAAGGTAAGAACATTGTTCTTGTTGGGGATAGTCAAATTAGGTATATGGATAGGGCCTTCTGCTTGAAAGAGAGAAGTAGGAGACAGAGGGTTTGCTTTCCTGGGGCTGGGATGGAGGATATTGTTAGCCGTCTGGACGACATCATGAGAGGTAATGGGAGCAATCCTATTATCTGTCTCAGTGCTGGAGGCAACGATGTTGGCAGACGTAGGAGTGAGGACCTGACTAGCAGGTATAGGTCAGCAATAGACATAATTAGGAAGAAGGGTGGGAACCCTGTCATATGTGGTATTTTGCCAAGGAGAGGAGTTGGAGATGAATGGCTGTCCAGGGCAATTGGTGTCAATTGCTGGCTGGACAAACACTGTAAGGATAATGCAGTACCATTCATTTGCAACTGGGACCACTTCTATGGCCGAAATGACATGTATGCCAGGGATGGGGTTCACTTATCCAGGGCAGGTGTGGATTTTCTTGCTAGCTCAGTTGAGGGTGTTGTTAGGACTTTAAACTAGGATTAGTTAGAGGTATGGGTTTAGAAATGGAAAATAATGAATGTCGAAATATAGATCTAGGCTTTGATATAAAAAATCTTAACAATAACAAGGACAGAAATAGGTATAGTGGTAAAACAGAATGGAGCAGGAAGGGTAAAGAGAAAGGAGGGTCTTTAAAGTGTATTATACAAATAGTCGTAGTGCTAGGAATAAGATGGACGATTTGAGATTATTTGCAAGTGCAGGTAACATTGATGTATTTGCCATAACTGAGACGTGGTTCAATACGAAAATAGGGACATGCCTGCTGAATGTCATATACAGGGTTTTAAATTGTTCCAAGTAGACAGAAGTTTCGGGAAGGGGTGGAGTGGCACTGTATGTCCGAGATCGCTTGAACTGTTGCATAAAAAGGGAATAAAGTCTGAAATAACACATACAGAGTCTGTCTGGATAGAATTTTCAGAGGGCATGAAAATTGATTTTAGGTGTGATATACCGTCCCCCAAACTTAGATAGGGACCAAGGAGACTACTATGGGAGGAAATTGTTAAGGCCACAATGCACGATAACGTAGTTATTCTGGGTGACTTCAACTTTAGTCAAATTGATTGGAATTTTTGACTGGGAATTTAGAATCTAACGACTTCTTAGATGTAGTTCAAGATTGTTTTTGAAGCAGTTTGTGACAGAACCTACAAGGGAAATAACCTGCTTGACTTAGTTCTGGCAAACAAGGAAACCCTTGTTAATAATTTAGAAATTACAGAGGAACTCGGCGCAAGCGACCACAAATCAATTACCTTTGGCATTGAATGGAAGTTTCATAGTACGAATAACTCAGTAACGGTCCCAGATTTTCGCTTAGCAGATTACAATGGACTTAGAGAACACTTATCATCTGTGGACTGGGTAATGAAGATAGCTATCAATATGACAGTTTTCTGAACACTATACATGCTGCCCAAATAACATTTATCCCATATAAAGAAATTAGATCGAATAGAAATGACCCAAAATGGATGAATAATAGGCTCAAATATCTTTTAGGGCAGAAGAAAGGAGTTTATAGGGTATCAAAAGAGGTGAGGTCATCTTATGAGTCAGTATATTGACATTAAGAGGGACGTTAAAAGGGGATAAGAAAAGCTAAACGGGACTACGAAATTAAAGTTGCTAGGGATTCGAAAACTAACCCAAAAGTTTTTTCAGGTGTATAGAACAAAAGTTAGAGATAAGATAGGTCCCTTAAAAATAATTATGGGTATCTTACTGACAAAGAGAATGAAATGTGCTCTATTTTTAATAATTATTTTCTCTCGGTTTTCACTCAGGAAGACATTAATAATATCCCAAGAATTAGGTATTTTAGTGGGCCTGAAGAAGATAAATTATGTAGTATCACAGTCACTAGCGAAAAGGTTATCAAACAGATAGACCGTTTGAAGCAAAATAAATCGCCAGGCCCTGATGAGCTTTTTCAAGGGTTCTTAAGGAATGCAAAATAGAACTCTGTGAACCCTTAACTAACATTTTAACCTATCTCTTCAAACAGGTGTAGTGCCGGATACGTGGAAGATGGCTAATGTAATTCCTATTTTTAAAGCAGGGGACAAGTCGTTACCATCAAATTACCGCCCAATAAGTCTAACATCAATTGTAGGCAAATTACTAGAGTCGATTATAGCTGATAACATAAGAAGCCATCTCGATAGGCATAATTTGATTAATGATACTCAGCATGGATTCACCAGGGCCGTTCCTGCCTAACTAATTTGTTAACTTTTTCAGTGGGGCTTTTGAGGCAGTTGATAATGATAAAGAATTCGATATCGTTTATTTGGATTTTAGTAAGGCTTTTGATAGAGTACCACATCAGAGACTGTTAAAGAAAGTGGCTGCTCATGGCATTAGGGAAAAGTGTTGTCATGGATCGAGTCATGGCTCACCAATAGGAAGCAGAGGGTGTGCATAAATGGGGTTAAATCGGAGTGGGGATCTGTAACAAGTGGCGTTCCTCAGGGATCGGTTTTGGGCCCGTTGTTGTTTATAATATATATAAATGACCTTGACGAGGAATTTCTAGTGATATGAGCAAATTCGCTGATGACACGAAGATAGGTAGGATAATCGATTCAGACGTAGATGTCAGTGAACTACAGGAGGATTTAGACAAACTCAATTCCTGGTCAGAAAATGGCAGATGCAGTTCAATGTAGATAAATGCAAAGTTCTAAAGCTCGGGAGTGTCCATAACCCAAGCACTTATAAGTTAAATAACGTAGAACTTAGCCATACAGATTGCGAGAAGGACTTGGGGGTGATGGTAAGCAGCAACCTTAAACCAAGACAGCAATGCCTAAGCGTACGTAATAAGGCAAATAGATTACTGGGATTTATATCAAGAAGTGTTAGCAACAGAAGTCCAGACGTTATATTACAGCTTTATACATCATTAGTAAGGCCTCACCTAGATTACGCAGCTCAGTTCTGGTCTCCATATTACAGAATGGACATAAATTCGTTAGAAAACACTCAGCGTAGAATGACTAAATTAATACATAGCATTAGAAATCTTCCTTACGAAGAAAGATTGAAGACCCTTAAATTACATTCACTTGTAAGACGTAGAATGAGGGGAGACATGATCGAGGTATACAAGTGGAAAATGGGTATTAACAAAGGGGATATAAATAAGGTCTTGAGGGTATCTCTCCAAGAGAGAACCCGCAATAATGGATTCAAGTTAGATAAGTTTAGATTTAGAAAGGATATAGGAAAGTATTGGTTTGGAAATAGGGTAGTTGATGAATAGAACAGTCTGCCTAGTAGGGTTATTGAAGCAAGGACCTTGGGTAGTTTTAAATTTAGGTTGGATAAATTCATGAGTGAAAGGGGTTGGATTTGAGTGGGAATTGCACATGAGTAAATAAAATTATCAAAGCTTATTTTTTGGGTAGCATTGAAAATTAGGTTGAACAAATATTCTGTTGGTGGGATGGAATGTGAAGGACCTGCCTAGAATGGGCCAACAGGCCTGCTGCAGTGTTCCTCCTTTCTTATGTTCTTATGTTCTTATGAGAAAGGAGGGTCTCTAAATATATATTACACCAATAGTCGTAGTGCTAGGAATAAGATGGACGAGTTGAGATTAGTTGCAAGTACGGGTAATATTGATGTTTTTGCAATAACTGAGACATGGTTTAATATGAAAAACGGACTTGCCTGCCGAATGTCACATTCAGGGTTTTAAATTGTTCCAAGTAGACAGAGGTATCGGGAAAGGGTGGGGTGGCACTCTATGTCCGTGATCATTTAAATTGTTGCATAAAACGGGTATAAAGTCTGAATTAACACATACAGAGTCTGTCTGGATAGAATTTTCAGAGGGGTGTGAAAATTGATTTTAGGCGTGATTTACCGTCCTCCAAACTTAGATAGGGAACAAGGAGACTACTTTAGGAGGAAATTGTTAAGGCCACAAGACACGATAACGTAGTAATTCTAGGGGACTTTAACTTTAGTCAGATTGATTGGAATTTCATGACAGGGAATTTAGAATCTAACGACTTTTTAGAAGTAGTTCAGGATTGCTTTTTGAAGCAGTTTGTAACAGAACCTACAAGGGGAAATAACCTACTTGACTTGGTTCTGGCAAGCAAGAAACACTTGTTAATAATTTAGAAATTACAGAGGAACTCGGCTCAAGCGACCACAAGTCAATTACCTTTATCATTGAATGGATGTATGATAGTAGGGATAATTCAGTAATGGTCCCAGATTTTCGCTTAGCAGATTATAATGGACTTAGAGAACACTTATCAACTGTGGACTGGGGTGAAGAAGAGAGGTATCAATATGACAGTTTTCTTAACACTATACAGGCTGCCCAAAGAACATTTATCCCGTATAAAGAAATTAGATCAAGTAGAAATGACCCAAAATGGAAAAATAATAGGCTCAAATATCTTTTAGGGCAGAAGAAAGGAATTTATAGGCGCATAAAAGAGGTGAGGGTCATCTTATAAATCAGTATACTGACATTAAGAGGGACGTTAAAAGGGAATAAGAAAAGCTAAACGGGACTATAAAATAAAAGTTGCTAGGATTCAAAAATCCCCAAAAAGTTTTTCCGGGTTGATGAAAAAATTTAGGGATCAAGGGGGGGTTTTTAAAAATAATTTTGGGCATCTTACGGGGAAAGGGAAAATGTATGTCCCCTTTTTTTAATAATTATTTTCTCCGGTTTTTCCCACACGGGAAGGGCATTAATAAAAATTCCCAGAAATTTAAATTTTTCAGAGGCCCAGAAGAAGATAAAATATGTAATATCACAGTCACAGCAAATGTTTTGAAACAGCTGGACCGACTGAAAAAAAAATAAATCGGGGTCCTGATGAGATTTTTGCAAAGGGGTTTTTAAAGGGAAACAAAAAGGAACTCTGTGAACCAATATCTAACATTTTAAATTTTTCTCTTCAAACAGGTGTAGTGTCTGATATGTGGAAGAAAGGGAAAGTAATTCCTATTTTTAAAACAGGGGACAAGTCCCCTCCGTCAAAAACCCCCCAATTGGCCCTTGGGGGCCCCAAATTTTAAGGGAAATTTCCAAAGTCAATTATTTGCTGATATTATTAAACCATCTAAATAACCCTAATTTTATTAATGATACCCAGCATGGATTCACGAGGGGGCCCTTCCTGCCTATCAAATTTTAAAAACCCTTTTTCAAATAAAACTTTTGAGGCTGGTTTATCACGAAAAAAAATTGATTTTTGTTTATTTTGACTTTAGTAAGGCTTTTTATGAGTACCCCCAGAGACTGTTAA
>WNWK01023084.1:0-31571 GCA_009830355.1 Cherax destructor
AAATTACAGGCAAAATTCACTGGGCAAATTTTACTATTAACCTCTTTTTTTTTCAACATTTATTGCAACATATCTGTAATGCATGGACAGTTGGTATACAGTAGATTAGTTTAATGCCTTTTCTGTTTTTTTTTTGTCATTTTGATTAATGGTCACTCTGACAATATCCCTATTAATCCATTATATCAAGGATTTATTTAGTTACTAGCTTTCTTGTTTTTTTGAGAAACCATTTGGCATTGTTCTGTTACTTTCAGTAAACTTTTTTCTGTTTCACTTCTATCATAATTTAACTTTTTAGCAGTGTTTATGTACGATATTCCTTTATTTTTACCCTGTTCACTTTTAAAAGGTCATATCTATAATAATAATAATAATAATAATAATAATAATAATAATAATAATATTTTTATTTTGATGCAAGTTACAAGTATACATAGTTATTGGTAGTTACAATTATAAAACTAATGCAAGGAGAGCCACTGGCATGCCATGGCATTAGGGGCAGCTTATTCTAAAGACTTATTCACTAAGTACTTAATACTAGAGAAATTGATTGAGTTTATTCTAGTTATATATTATTTCAAATTACAATATGATTATACATACTATTAAGAGACAACACTAGAGAAATTGGTTGAGTTTATTCTAGTTGTATATTTTATTTCAAGTTACAATATGTTGATGCTATACTAGTAAATAACAATACTAGAGAAATTTATTGAGTTTCTTCTAGTTATATATTTTATTTCAAATTAACAAAATGATGATACTATACTATTTTAAATGACAATATGATGATATGAAATTGCAACAAGTGTTAAGGAGGATGACAACATAAAACTGAGATTATCTTAAGTAAAGTAACATTGGGTTTGAAAGTTTGTTACAATATGAGTATTTAGTATAGGGTGAGTAGGTGATTTTTGAGAAGAGTCTTGAATTGATTTTCCGACAAGGTTAACTTAATATTTACTGGTAATGAATTCCAGATTCTGGGGCCCTTTATGTGCATATAATTTTTACATTGGTTAGTATGGACTGGGTATGTCAAATAGTGATCTGTGTCTTGTGTCGTGGTCGTGAGACCTATTAAAGTTGTTGAGGAGAATTTTGAGCGGAGGGTTGATATTAGCATGTAGAGTTTTATGTATGTAGAAGGCACATGAATAGGTATGAATATTTTTTACGGTGAGTAGTTTTAAAGTTTTGAATATAGGTGGAGTATGCTGTCTAGAATGGGAATTTATTATCATCCTAACTGCAGCCTTTTGCTGGGTTATGAGTGGTCTAAGGTGATTTAATGTTGTTGAGCCCCATGCACAGATTCCATAGGTGAGATAAGGGTAGATAAGAGAATGATATAGTCAATGAGAGCTGGTTGTTGCACATAATAGCGTATCTTAGATAATATACCTACTGTCTTTGAGATTTTCTTGGAAATTTGTTGTATGTGTGTTTGGAATTTAAGACTACTGTCGAGGTGGATTCCTAGGAATTTTCCCTCTGTGAGTCTTGTGATGGGTGAACCATTGAGCGTTATGTTAGTGGAACATTTGTGGCTTTGTTTCCAAACTGAATGAAGTAGGTCTTGTCAGTATTGAGAGTAAGCTTATTTGTCTTCATCCATGTTAATATTTTCTGTAGTTCGCATTAACAGTGTTGGCTAGTATGACTGGATTTGGGTGAGAGAAGACATATGTTGTGTCATCTGCAAATAATATGGGTTTGAGTAGTTGTGATGCATTCGGTAGGTCGTTAATGTAAATGAGGAATAGGAGGGCCCCAGGACACTTCCTTGAGGGACTCCGACTGTAATTGTTGTGTGGAAGAGTTCTCTCCATTTGTGTACACGTCATTGAGTTGTTGCTCACAAAATTAGTGCGCTAATTTTGTGAGCAATAAATCATGGTCGACTGTATCAAATGCTTTGGTAGGTCTATGAAGATTCCCAGCGGAACTTCTTCTTCAAGTGCGGTGTATATTAACTCTAACATGTGTGTTATAGCATCGTTTGTGCTCTTGTTAGTCCTGAATCCAAATTGACAGGGTTGAGTACATTGTGAGACGAGGTAGGAATAGATCTGTCTATGAATTAATTTTTCAAGATTTTAGAAAGCAGTGGTAAATTTGAGATTGGTCTATAATTATTCGTCAGTTTGGTCACCTCCTTTGTGGATCGTGACCCTAGCTATTTTGAGAATTGATGGGAAGGTAGAAGATTCAATGGATTTATTGAAAATGCTGCTATAATTGGTGACAGTACGGTGAAGCTTTTTTGTACATAAAGGGTGGTAAGCTGTTTATGTCTCCTGCTTTGTTTTTAAGGGTGTTGATATGAGTGAGACTTCAATTGAGTTGGTAGGAGCTAGGAATAGTGTATCTGAGTAGGTGTTGGTGAGGTAGTCTGTTGGACGAGTGTTCGAGCTTGGGATTTTACTCGCTAGATTCTTTCCTATGGTGGAGAAGAAAACATTAAGTCTGTTTGCTGTCTCAGTTGGTGAGAGTAGGGGTTCGTCTATTTTTTATAATTTGATGGTATTGTTCGTGGATATCTTTTTATTTCCTAGAATTGCAGATAGGGAATAGTGTATTTTTGGGGGTGTAAAAGGACTAGTCTATTTTACATTATTCCTTATGGGGATAAATTCGTTTGGTAATGGCACTTGAACAGCATTCTCGAACGAAAAAATATCGTAACTCGAGGTACCACTGTATGTTTCTAATTCATTAAGCCAGTCAATGTTCGTCATAGCTGATATAAAATTATTAACAGCTGACTCATTATGTAGTCTGAAGGTAACTTTTGCAATTTCTTGGGGCAAAATGCCTAGGTTAGTTATGAGAAAGGTAGGGTAGTGGTCTGTGGTGTTTTCTGTGATTATGCCTGATTTTAGAGGGGATATAGTGTTAGTCCAGATGTGGTCTAGTAACGAGGTACTATTCTCAGAGATTCTTGTAGGTTTTGATATTGTTGGTAGTAATAAGGAGTTGCTCATAGTGTTTGTGAATTCAGTTACCTGTGGGTCCTGGTCATGTAGGAGATTTATGTTGAAATCTCCTGTGAGCAGCAAATGATCTTTGTTAAGGCGTGAATCCATTATCAGGTTTCCTAGTTTTTCACTAAAGTGGTGGATGTTTGACTGTGGTAATCTGTAGATGTTTATCACTGTGAGAGGGATTTTGCAGGTCTTTTGATTTAAATTTAGCTATAATATATTCTCCATGTTCATGCCTTGTGCAAGAGTTTTTGATACATTCAAGTTGATCTGTATAATATATTGCTGTTCCACCCCCTCGCTGGTCTGTCCTACAGTTGTGAATGGCTGTGTAACCTGGGATGGCATAGACACCTGTAGTATCAGGCTTTAGCCAGGTCTCAGTGAGTGATGATTGACATATTGTTCTGTAGGGATTGGAGTAGTTCTGTGAGGTCATCATAATGTTTGCTCAAAGATCTAACATTGTAATTGAAGATAGTTATGTTATTGTTGGCTCTGAGTAATGTCTTTGCTTGATCTGCTGTGTAATAGTTACAGTTGCTGTTGGAGTCATGTAAGTCATTTAATAATAGGTTGATATCAGGATCAATGCCTGTAATCATAGGATTTAGTGTGATTCTATAACTAGACTTGAGAACAGTGGATTATGCTAAACTTAATGATATGGTATTAGATTAAAGTCTTACTTGCTAATGGATTAATACAATTATGTGCAAGTGTTTACAGGAATTTTTCACAGTGATATAGGATATTTGAATAATGTTAATGATATACTAATTTAACTGTCTAATGAATGGTTAGAATAACTTCAATGACTAGTATTAAATTGATATGGTATGTTGTTATTGCTTTCCAGTTTCTTTCATTATCAGTATTTAGTAATATACATCTTTTTGCTTACCCTATGTGTATAGTGGTACCTCGAGTTTCGGCCATAATTCATTACAGAAGGCTGTTCGAGTGCTGTTACCGAACAAATTTGTTCCCATAAGGAATAATGTAAATTAGATTAGTCTGTTTTAGACCCCCAAAAATACACTTACTAAAGCACTTAAAATAATACACTTACATAATTGTTCGAGTTGGGAGCTGTTCGAAACTCGAGGTACCACTGTATTTCCTTAGTAAATACAGCCTGCTGTTCTTTTTTTGAATTTTATCTTTTCTTAATTTTGTCATACCTATCTTCTATTTTGGCTTTTTCTCTAATCCTTTTATCTCCTCATAGCTTTTGCTGATACTTTCTGTGATATGGGCTAGTTGCACCTGCTTGTCTAGTTTTGTCTTTTTCTTTGTTATTCCTGGCTAACTGTAGTCTATTTTTGTTATTCTCCTTGAAATCTTATACAGTAGGGCCCCGCTTTATGGCATTTCGCCTTACGGCATTCCACTATTACGGGAATTTCAAATTATGATCAAAACTTGCTATTCGGCGAGTTGTCTTTCTAATACAGCGCACCCCACTTGGTTTGTTTATGTTCTCCTTGAGCACATCTCTATTATGTCTGGAAACTTTCCAAAATTTCAAGTGTTTTAAAGTTGTTGCGTATTTTATATGTACTCTGATAATTATACTTACGTGTACCTGTACCTAAATATACTTACACACTGTGCTGGCATGCAGGTACACATTAAAATCACTAAGAGTCTCTCTACTCTTGACGCCATATAATAATCTCTTGAACGCATTAAATGTCGTATATCACGTTAATATAGACATTTCCATTAACCCATCCATGATATTTTTTCAAAATTGTATAATAAACACACTACATAACATATGCACATGATACATACACCCACAGTATAAAAGTTGACATAAATATGAGATTTTTTTACCAAGCGGTTTGTAGGGGTGTCAGAAGAATTACGTTTTCTCTAGTCAAACACCAGTTACTTAACTGTAGAAAAATATTCCTTTCGTATGCCTTCACTCTATCTATAGCTATTCATGACCATTGTGGGTTTAACGCTTCTTTTTTATTATGATTATAATAATAATAATAATAATAATAATAGCTTGTAATAATAATAACTTGTAATAATAATACTACAGTGGACCCCTGAGTTTCGTAAACCCCGGAAATCGTACAGTTATGTAAGTATAATATTGTAAGTGCTTCTGGAAGTGTATTTTTGGGGGTCTGAAATAGACTAACCTACGTGACATTTTTCCTTAAGGGAGTAAATTCGTTCGGTAATAGCGCTTGAGCAGACTTCAGGTGTGAAATTTTTACGAAACTCGGGGGTCCACTGTAATTTGTAATAATAATAATAATAACTTGTCAGAGCATCATTCCTTCTAAAAATGATGTTACATGAGAATGGAAGTGTTGGTCTTTATTTATTTTACTGTACCACTGTGGAGGCAACTTGTACATAATGTAAGGTGTTTGTATGAACGTGTATTAACCATAACCAGATGGTTTGTTTACATAGTAGTCTGCGGTTCTGTCCTCTTACTCATTCTCTCTCTCTCGTTTATTCATTTTTATCTCGCTTACTCACCTCTCACCCTACATTAAGACTACAAATATTTTAAGGTTAGTAATGAGTGTACTGTATGTATATGCATTTTATAGATCTAGGGCACTTTAAATGTCGTAGTAGGTGGGGTGGCCACGTGGGCTACCATACCTCCCACACGACTTTCTACAAATGAATACTTTTCACCTCTCACCCTACATTAAGACCATTAAGACTACAAATATTTTAAGGTACTATATGCATTTTATCACTCTAGGGCGCTTTAAGCGTCGTAGTGTATTATGTGTGGGTGGGGTGGCCAGGAGGGCTACCATACCTACCACACCTGACTTCTTACAGTAAATACTACTCACCTTTTGCCCTACATTAAGACTACAAATATTTTGAGGTAAATAATGAGTGTACTGTGTGTGTATTTTACTTTTTATTGTTTTTTAATGCCTAGTTCTATTGCTAACCTAATATATGTTAGTTGAAACTTGTATGCATTTATAAGTGAAAAAAAATGGTGTTCTGCTTTCCGGCAATGTCTGCTTTGCGGCGGTAGCTTGGAACCTAACCTGCCATTTAAGTGGGGCCCTACTGTATCCTCTATACCAACTGTATTCTTTACCAATTCTTTGTGTATCTCTACTCTTTCTTTTATAGTGTCAGCTATATAACTTTTGTAGTGCTTTCTGCCTGAATTATTGGCAAATTTTAATTTTTCTTCTTCATTTTATTTATCAGTGCTTTCTGCATTAATTGGTTTTCCAATTTTGTCATTATCCAGTCATTTTTGCTTTGTTATTTTTGTGTAAAATCATACTCATGCTATGGATGGGTGCTCTCAGTGATGGCTTCATACTTCTGGCAAGGCAGTTATTAAATGAATAATATACCTTTTTCGGTTTAAAACTTAAGTTAAAGCAGGCACTGTGTGCCTAATTACTGAAGTCAGATGACTTACCCTATCTCTTTTTGTAAATACTTTGCCCTTTACTGTTTTGTATTATTTTCTCATATGAGTACTACTGCTGCAATTTTCTGTTCTGAATGTTGCTACTTAAATTAATCATTATCTCTAGTTTAAATTGTTTTAAATGTCACCTAATGTGAAAATTGAACCTGAGAACGTATCTGATTTAGCCGGTCTTTAACTCACTTCATTTTTCTTTTTGTAATGTGCCATGCTACACTGCTATTCTACTGTCATAAGTGTATGTTTGTTTTCTTCATTACATTTAACATATATCTTTATCATTTATGTTCTGTTAGTCTTGTCTTAGCGTGCTGGAAATGCTAAGCATAACCAGGGGCATTACATGGGTACGTACTATCAAATGTCAACCTATCTTGTAAAACTGTGTACTCTCACTTGTGGAAATAAAAGCTTGTTTGTAAGCAGTATGCTAATTTTAGTATGCCCAAATTTTTTGCACAAGGGACTTAATAATAATAATAATATAATATCTTTATTTCTACAAGTTCATGTACAAGGTATAGTACAGGCCTAGCTGACATCAATGACATACTACTATACAGAAAGCCCCTTGTTATGCAGAGCATTTCGGGTAAATTAGGTCAATTTTGTCCCAGGATGCGACCCACACCAGTCGACTAACACCCAGTTACCCATTTTACTGATGGGTGAACATAGACAACTGGTGTAAGGAAACACTCCCAATTTTTCAACCTTTGCCAGGAATCGAACCCGGACCCCTCACCGTGTGAAGTGAGACCTTTTGCCACCAGGCCACGGGCCACCGTGAAAAATGTAGGAAGATTAGTGACCCTTGAAGTGAATTAACACCCTGTATTTTTATGTACTGCTGTATTTTACAGTACAGTGGACCCCGAGTTTCGTAAAACTTCACTCCTGAAGTCTGCTCAAATGCCATTACCGAACATTTACTCCTAGGAAATTTCACGAGGTTAGCTATTTCAGACCCCAAATACACTTCCACAAGAACTTACAAAATACTTCATAATTGCAGATTTCCGGGGTATTCGTTAACCGAGGGTCCACTGTACTGTACTTTCCTATTTCTGATTTTAGGGAACGTTTCATTAAATGATATTTTATTTCAGCATGATTCTTTTCATAGCTTCCATTATGCAGCATACTATGCATGCCATATCAAATACGTAATTGTTTTCTCCGATTTCTATAACATTATTGCCAATGTAAATTTCACAGAAGCCGTGGTACCAGCGATGAATTGGTTGCACCAGAAGATGCTGAGAGACTTGAGAGCTTTGAGTCCTTCTCGCAGGAAGAGGAGGAACTGGCACATTACTTAAAAGAATTTGGAAAAACTCCCCCACGCACTGCAAGGCAAAGACGGCAGAAGGAAAGGGATGCATATTGGTAAGCATTATATATTGTTGTAAAAAATTTAAAACATTATCTGGTATTACTGAAACAAAGCCAGACTGACTCAGAACGCGTGCATGGAATGCTTTGCGTGGGCGCGGGCAGGCGGACACTTTTGGTACGTTGGACAAAAACCGAGGTGATGAACGAAAATTGGGACAAATTTTTGACGAAAATAGTCGTCGAAAACTGAATTAGACGAAAACCAGGGCAAATGAAAACCGAGGTTCCACTGTATTTTATACAGGTGACAGTGAAGCATCAGTGCTTAGTTAAGACTACTTCACAGCAGTACTGTACTGCTAGATGTGCCAGGGTCTTGTTCTGTCAAAAAAGTCTGCTTATTTACCCATGCCATGGTGCATTTCACATACCTGTTTGAGTATTAACCGTTTAGGTACAGGTTTTTCTACCTCATCCTCATCCTGTTTTCTAAATGGGAATTGAGTTTCTCCAACATTTCTTTATTTGTTTGTTCTGTCATCATCTAACAGTTCATTCATGTTTTCTTTCTGTACATATTCAATTTTCCGGACCTAATTTATTATTGAGGGAGAAACCTGTGAAGTTATTCACTACAATAGGCCATAATTTTCCCCAGCCTTCATTTAGTGTTGATTGGGCTCTTCATCTCATAACACTTTAATAGGTGTTAGTGCATTAGCAATGTTAAATTTAAACCAGAACTCTTGTATTCTAGTTCTGAACTGTCATCCACTTATGTGATGAGTTTTTTTCATGGTCCTGCATTTGTAGTGGCACTGAAAAGTCTTAATCACTCCTCAATCCAATGAATGTCGTATTTGACAGTAAAAAGAACCCAAACACTTGGTTTTGGAGACTCCAAGATTTTAGGATTGCTATGGGAATTATGAAGAGTGAGGCAAACCTTGAATGGAAGGTTCTATTACATAAACCATACCACGGGTGGGGTTCAAACCCGCGGTCAGAGAGTCTCAAAACTCCAGACCGTCGCGTAAGCCACTGGGCCAGCTAGCTTCAATAAGATTCATCCAACTAGGTATATTTCTACCTTTACAGGCTATCCGTAAAATTGATACACCTCACCCCCTAGTTCTTCGTATCCACCTTTGGTTACGCCGTATCCTTAGCAAGCATAAAGATATTGTCTTTTGTTGGGTCCTTGGTCATGTTGACGTACAGGGCAATGAACAGGCAGACACTGCTGCGCGGTCAGCAGTACATGACCTTCCAGTTTCATATAGAGGTGTTGCTTTCACGGACTATTTTGCGGTCATTGCTACCCACCTTCGCACCCGTTGGCAACAACGCTGGTCTGACCTGCTAAATAACAAACTTCATTCTATTAAACCAAGTATAGGGTTCTGGCCTTCTTGTCACCACTGTCGAGGTTGGGAGACTACACTCTCCCGTCTTCGCATTGGCCACACTCGTCTTACACACGGGTATCTCATGGAGAGGCTCCCTGCCCCTCTCTGTGAGCATTGTCAGATTCCAGTGTCTGTTCGACATATTCTGTTGGACTATCCACTTTATCAACGAGCGCGCAGAATTTACCTCCAAACGGCGTCTTCGCTCTGCGGCCCTTTCTTTACCCTTCCATTCTTGCTGATGGACCCTCCTTTAATCCTGACTCTCTCGTTGACTTTTTGACAGAAACTGACTTACTACACAAACTCTGAAGATTATACCTTTAGCACCTCTCTCAGTCCCTTCTACCTCGATCCCTTGCTTCCCTCTCTCCCGGCACTATCCACTGTTCTGCTGCACTCCATACCCTACTAATCATCCATCTCCCTCTTACAACCCATTCTCCCTGCATCCTGCAATAACCTGCAGCGCTGTATGACCCTTGTGGTTTAGCGCTTCTATTTGATAATAATAATAATAATCTACCTAGTTGGATGAATCTTATTGAAGGTAGCTGGCCCAGTGGCTTACGTGACGGTCTGGAGTTTTGAGACTCTATGACCGCGGGTTCGAACCCCACCCGTGGTATGGTTTGTTTGCAATCGTGTCATTATGATTTCATGAGTTCTATTACATATTAACTGCAGCAATAAAATAATGTCTGAACTAATCAGTGGATAAGGCCTCACTCTTCCATAATCAAATACAGTATTAGGCAAAGTGCTTTTGGTTTTGCCTTTTAAAACATGAGAATTCTGTGAGCAATAAATTACAGACTTGCACTTCACCCTTTTACTGTCCAGACCCCAATATTAAAAGTGCTCACAGTGTCTGCTTTAAAAAAAAATCTCCTGGAGTGGTAAAGAATCTTTTTCTAAAGGTAATGACACCAAAAATATGAAATTTGATGCTCTGGGCAGTTTGTGCATTGGCAGTTTTGCCAAATTTGAGTTCTATTTTAAGCCAATTCTATTGCTTAATTCAACCAAATTCTTAGCTATTTTACTAGTATGCCTTCCATTCTATTGATTGAGCACATTTAACTGCTCATTCAACTATCAGAACTATGCTATAAAGTGCATAGAAGTCATTAATTTGGCTGATTTTATGAAAAATAAAAAAAAATTAGATTTAAAAACAGTGTTTAAAACACACTATAAACCTTCCAAATTCTAAAACAACATTTCCTCTCTTCATTAATCATGTCCTCCCAGGCGTTTTCTGCATTACACTTGCCTTCCTTTCTGAATTCATCATAACACATAAAATCCAAGATTTACCCTATTTCTTAGATAATAAAACATAACCATGAATGATTATATCTGTTGTTGTTGTTTCACCATAGAAGGAAGGAAATGTTTAATAGCATCATGTATGGTGAAAGTTAGTCCGTGTGGTGTCTATAGTCACCACAACTTTTCAAACCACTCAGCATCTTTCTTTCTTTCATCTCTAATTTGTGGGTTAGTTATGATTCATCATTGTGTAATTTTCTTCATGAACTTTTAAATTTTTTTTTTTTTTATAGTTTACAAGCCAAAGAAGCAGCCAAGACAATAAAAGCTACTTTGAAGCGTCGTAACACTGCTGAGCGATTTCTTTCTCTTCCTGGCTACTCAGATCATTGTGTATCTGAAGCTGGTGAGTGTTGTGTATTACCTCTTGAAATTGTTATGAAACTTAAATAAATTTTCTCATTAAAGTGAGTTTATCAGTGCATTCAATATGATATAAGGATATACAGTATGTATGTGGATTCTTCCCTTGCAGTTACTCAGAGAGGATCACTTAGTATGTGCAGCTGTAAGTGACAGTGTGATGTATATCTTGTATTGTATTTTAGTTTGAATTAATCATACATCTAGTTAACCTTGAATCTTTTGTTTCATAAGTATTTACAGCAGTATAAAATTAAATATATAGTAAGGTCCTAGGTAGTAGGTTGGTAGACAGCAACCGCCCAGGGAGGTACTACCGTCCTGCCAAGTGAGTGTAAAACGAAAGCCTGTAATTGTTTTACATGATGGTAGGATTGCTGGTGTCTTTTTTCTGTCTCATAAACATGCAAGATTTCAGGTATGTCTTGTTACTTCTACTTAAACTTAGGTCACACTACACATTCATTATAAGCATATATATACACACCCCTCTTAGGTTTTCTTCTATTTTCTTACTTGTTCTTATTTCCTCTTATCTCCATGGGGAAGTGGAACAGAATTCTTCCTCCCTAAGCCATGCGTGTCGTAAGAGGCGACTAAAATGCCGGGAACAAGGGGCTAGTAACCCCTTCTCCTTTATATATTACTAAATGTGAAAGGAGAAACTTTTGTTTTTCCTTTTGGGCCACCCGCTTTGGTGGGAAACGGCCTATGTGTTGAAAGAAAGGAAGATATAGTAAGGTAGCCTCTAAGATACAAGAATACAGTGGACCACTGAGTATCGGCCATAATCCGTTCCAGGAGCTAGGCCTCAACTCGAACTAATATTTCCCATAAGAAATAATGTAAATACAATTACGTAATCTGTTTCCACCCAAAAATATTCACCAAAAATTCATTTTTTTAAAGAATAAATACTATAGTTTTACATACAGAAAACAATGAGAAATAATATAAAGCACTAATTTTAATGGATAAATGAACATTTAAATAAGTTTTACACAAATAACCAGCAATTGAAGAAAGGAACTTACAACAACATTTCGGTCCGACTGGGACCATTTACAAAGTCACACTAACAGAAAGAAGGGAGGGAGGGAGGTTTATATAGGCAGCCGAGAGGGGCGGGAACAAGAGAAAATGGTGGAGGAGTAATAGTGGTAGTAATAGTAGGAGTGGAGTCAGTCAAATACTAAGAAAGAGGAGCACTACAAGGGAGCTAGTGGCTCACATAGGATACGGGCAAGATCCTCCTGGTGTCTACTCTATTTCTTGTTCCTCCTGTCCCCTTCAGTACTTTGGTAAAACTGGCCGATCTCTTTCTGACAGACTTAGGGAGCACAAAAATAGTGTTAGGCTTGCTGACACCAATAATGTTCTTTTCTGTCATGTCAGAGATCACAGTCATCCTATTGATTGGTCTTCTGCTAAAACTGTTTACCCTACGTCCAGCTTTCACAGTCGTTGTCTTGTTGAATTCTCCCTTATACACAACTTTCCTTGTATGAATCTGAGTCCTGGCTTTGTCTCTGTTGATGCTTTCCTTTCCCATTACATTGTTAAATGCTCCAAACTTCAGAACACCCGTGACTTAACCTGATTCTCTTTTTTCCCTTCTCCCTTTCTCTTTCTTCTTTCTCCTTGTGTTTTCTTTCTTTTGCCTTGTTTATGTTGTTCATTATTATCTTTTTCCCCCTCTGTGTTCTTTCCCCAACCCTATGTGAGCCACTAGCTCCCTTGCAGTGCTCCTCTTTCTTAGTATTTGACTGACTCCGCTCCTACTACTACTACCACCACTATTACTCCTCCACCACTTTCTCTTGTTCCCGCCCCTGTGGCTACCTATATAAACTCCCTCCCTCCCTTCTTTCTGTTAGTGTGACTTAGTAAATGGTCCAAGTCGGACCGAAACATTGTCGTAAGCTCCTTTCTTCAATTGCGGGTTATTTGTGTATTGTTCCAGTCACGGTATTGTGCCTTTTTTGTTATCAGTTTTACCTTTATTGAAGACTCTTGTTGGCGTATGAGAGAGGCAGGAGAGTTTGTTTGGAGGCAATACAAGATAGTCCTTCAACATGACACTAATATCAACTCTATGGCTTATTTATCTAGCACAATTCATCTAATATGACATAATAAACAATATTAATAACATAGAAACATGATATATACTCTAGAATGAATAAAATATGTCATTATGTATGAGCGGACTGGCAGTAGTGTTATTGTTGTTGGGTTTGTAAGGGCCACTGACCATAAGCCGTACATATATTGCTGGTGGTGGAGGCAGCAGGCCACCACCATTAATTCACACTGAAACAATGTGTGTAATTTATAAATAAGAAATATTTATACTTAATTTATAAATAAGAAATATTTGCATTTTATAAATAAGAAATAATATACACTTGCCTTGGAAGAGATGTTGGCAGAGGGCAGCATTGGTCTCAGTGCCTTTATATACATACCTCAAACAACAATGGAGTTAAGTTTCGTGTTGTCATTTTTCTATCACTTAATCGCTTAACTTACTTGCTACACTGTTAATGCTACACTTTATCGCTGGCTGGTGTTATAGCCTTTATCTACTCTTGCTGCTTTAGTATTGTACATATTGTAGAATCACTGAATCATTGAAGAAGGCACATTCTCCCCTCTCTCTTCCTCCACTTTGGTACTTTGCTACAATTTCTTTCTTCAATTCTATTGTGTTTGTCACTTTCTTTACCAAAGGGCTGCCACTATGAAGTTTCTTTGGGCCCATGGTGGCTTATTTCACAGTCACAATCAATAAACAAGCACTAAACACAAGGAATTTATTGTGAAATGTAATGTTCACTCAATGGTAAACAAAGCTAGAATGGTTCATGACGCCTGTGCGGGCAGGCGGACAGGTCTGTTACGCGGGCCGATACTCGGGGAAACGGCCAATAGTCCGGCCAAAATTGAGCCGAAAAAAGCGACCGAAACACGGGTTGGCCGATACTCAGGGTAGCCGATACTCGGGGGTCCACTGTATAACCAAGATTACTAGTAAAAAATGCCTTTGCTAAATTATATTTGTGTGTATTTAATAATGCTTTGCTTTTCATAAGATCTATAATGGTTATGAAAGTATGTTTATTGCTGAAGCTTTTGTTCATAAGCCAGTGGGTAATTACTTTTGTTTTTTTTCTGTTTCAGTTGATAGTATTGAGCTAGAGGTTGTTTTTAAGTTGTTCTATTAAGTTTTTAGGTATGGCTAATATTAATTTACATAATTACAAATATAAGTTTAAGTACTGATCTGCTATTAGGGAAGCTATAATCATGCATGATAAGATCTTTAAATTTCATGGAGCATATTTATGCCATGAATAAGAATCTGTTCTTAAGTGGTCATACAGTACACGTGTCTCCTATCAGCCCCTGAGAGAACAAGGCAACAGTATCGAGAACGGAAACGATCAATGGACCGCGTGCGTTCTCAAGACCGAGAACATAAACAGTCAACTTTAGAAAATTTGTCCAACTTAATGAGCACCTCAACAACTGTAGATTCTGATGAACGATGTGAGAGTCTGCCACCACTGTCACCAGCTGTTAAGGTATTATCCTTGCAATATTGGATATGTAGTAGGATTATTTCTCAAGAGATAGTATTGAAGCTTAGAGTAATCTTAATGTGCTGTATGTTTGTATCAGTGCCATTGAAACTTAATTTTTTTTTTATGCCTGTACATTTGCCATGTACTCAGCGTATATGAAATTATGTACTTGCAAAGACTCGCCATTCATACCTAGGACAAACGTGTACAAATTTCTTTACAAGTGTTAACTCAATATAAGAGGTGTTAGATATATAACTTAGAAGTTGCTTCCATTATATAACATACTGTATACATATAAAACAAATAATGCGTATGAGCATGGAATCCTCAATTCGTCTAGTATTGCATCCAGTGTTAAAATCTCACAGTGCCAGGTAAAACCTAATGCTATAACCATCCTTTTCTAATTTTCTTTTTGTTTTAACACGTCAGCTGTTTCCCACCGAGGCAAGGTGACCCAAAAAGAAAGAAAAACCCAAAAAGAAGGAAAAAACTTTCATCATCATTCATCACTTTCACCTGAAATATATATACTAGTATACAGTGGACCCCCGAGGTTTGGCCATAATTCGTTCCGGAAGGCTGTTCAAGTGCCATTACTGAACGAATTTGCTCCCTTAAGGAATAATGTGAAGTAGGTTAGTCCATTTCAGACCCCCAAAAATACACTTACAAAAGCACTTACAATAATACACTTACATAATTGTTCGAGTTTTGAGGTGATCGAAACTTGGGGGTCCACTGTATTTTTTAATGCACTGGCATTCTCCCACTGAGGTAGGGTGACCCGAAAAAGAAGAAACACTATCACTCGCTCTATCACTGTCTTGCAAGAGGCATGCCGATACTACACTTCAGATGCCCTTCTAGACTGCAGATATCCCCACCCCTCTTTCAGAGTGCAGGCACTGTGCTTTCCACCTCCAGCAGAACTCAAGTCTAACTAACCAGTTTCCCTGAATCTCTTTACAGAAGGTTACCTTGATCACACTCTAATAGCTCGTCTAGTCCAAAAACCATTCGTCTTCATTTTAATATGCTCACACATGCTACTGTATGTCCGAGCCCCTTGCACACAAAAACTCTCTTACTCCTCCCCCATCCTTTCTTAGGATGACCCCTACCCACATTCCCTCTACTACAGAGTTATACACCTCCAAGTCATCCTGTTTTGATCTATATTCTCTCTAAATGACCAAACTAAATGACCAAACTACCTCAACAACTCCTTCTCAGTCCTCTGAGTAATACTTTTAGTAAATCTGCACCTCTTAGTCTCCACACTACATACCTATTAATTCATTTTTATTTTTTATTGGAAGTATGTATGTATACGAGGACGTCAGTTGTTTGGGTACAGGAAGGGCATTTATGATCAGGCTAGCATCTTGAGTAAATAGCCTCATGGTGTAGTATTATTTTCTTTTCAGTGATATTTTTATGTAAGTTAATTTACCAAGCTTACAAGGTTAAATAAAATTTTTATAGGAGACATCATGCCCAAATACTGTGGATAGCTGTCGAGTTGTTTCTGGTTGTGTGGTCGAGTATACTGTGGTGTCCACTCTTCATTTACAGGTAGTAGAGTGACTTGCCTCAGTTTCCTACAAAATGCTATTTTTGGGAAAAAAAGGCAATGTCCTTTCATGCAGTGAAAGTTTTTTGCTTGAGCCATGTTTAGTTGACCCACTTGGTGGTTGCCAAATTACTAACTGCTCTCTCTTTAAAATCTTTTCTCTTTCCACTTTACTTTTTTTTTTTATGTGCTTCTGACATTTACCTTTCTCCATTGCTGATATTCATTGACTATTTTTCATGCTTTCCTGCTGCTTCTCCCACATTCTTTATTTTTTTGCTGTTCTGTAAGTTGATGAATTTTGGTACACCAATGAATTTTTTTTAAATAATACATAGGAAAGTATTTTGAGATTTATTCGTGAGTTATGAGCTTTGAAAGTTCTTACCAAGACACTTTGCTATTGAAGGAAACAACTGTGTAGAGTGTATTTATGGGATAGATAAGGAGGCAGAGTTCTTAATTGATTAATATTTTTGTTTTCTTTGTCTTCATTATGACTTATCATCTTCATTAATTATCAGTCAACATTAATTAATACCATTATCATTAGCATTACCACAACTTTCTTAGCATATTTTGTAGTGATTTTTCTAATTGATTAATTGTGTGATAGTATGTTGCTTACATTTTGTACACTCATTTAACTTGGCGGGAGGTGACCATTAAGGGAAAAAAAAAATTAAGTTTGTTACCTATCTGTATAACAAATATACTAATGACTACAATTTTAGTAATCTTGATAATTCGGCAAAGAATACATTGTACAGTGGTCCCTCGGTTTTCGTGCATCTCCAAACTCGAACATTTATGTAAGTGTATTTTCATAAGTGCTGTTGCAAGTGTATTTTTGGGGGTCTGAAATAGACTAACCTATGTGACATTATTTCTTAAGGAAGTAAATTCGTTCGGTAATGGCACTTGAGCAGCATTCTGGAACGAATTTTCGGCGAAAACCGAGGGACCACTGTATACTGTAAATTGATAGACAGCAACTATCCAGGGAGGTTTTACAGTCCTGTCATGTGAGTGCAAAATGCTAGCCTGTTAAATGTTTTTCAATCTGGCAGGATTCCTGAACGTGTCATATAGACTTGTGAACATGCAGGATAACAGGAAAATCTTAAACATTTGCTTACCTTCAGTACACACACAGCTTTTCTTTTCTGTTTGTGTGTGTAATGATCACAGGAAACAATACTAGATACTGCATTACATTTTTAAGCATTAAGATAGATTACCATTATAAAAATACAGTGGTACCTCGGTTAACAATATTTTTTCGTTCCAGAATGCTGTTCAAGTGCCATTACCAAACGAATTTATCCCCATAAGGAATAATGTAAAATAGACTAGTCCTTTTAGACCCCCAAAAATACACTTACAAAAGCATTTAAAAAAATAAACTTGCATGAAAGGGCGAGTTTGGGGACCATCGTTAACCGAGGTACCACTGTATCTGATTCTCATATTATGCACATTTTGTGTATAACCAATACTGATACAGGTTCGTAAATTTTGGCAAAATCTACTATAGTGCCAAAAAAAAAATCATAACATGCACAGCATCTCTGGTGTAACTAAAATTATGGTAGTGTAGGATTTTAATAATAGTAGTAAGTATATGTAATTTAATTATTTCATGTCTTCTCTCCAAAGAAAAGAGTTTTATGTCTGGGTTAGTGTTATAATAGCTGTTGCTAATCCTCAGTTTCCTATATCAAAAGTGAAATGTTTATAGTTAATACAGAAGTGTAGTGTAAGTGGTATAGTTTGGGATACATATATAGAAGTGAATCTTTGTAAGAATGTCCAATATTTTTTTGCATTTTGGGATATGTCTTACAGGTGAGTATTGTTTTTAAGTTTAACTGGATGCCAGCTTAGTTATTGACTTGACTGTCATCCTTTCTTTCCATCCAAGTATCATTTATCTTGTTAATTATGTGGCTATTTTTTCTCCAGATATTACATGGTAGGTATACTATGTTGGGGGTGTGTCTTTTAGTCGTAATCCAACCCACAATTAACCCACAAATTGAAAATGAAAATCTGATGACCCTTTGGTCTATACTGGGCCATTGTCAAATGTTCTGATCTTAGGAACACAGGACTTAAATGCCCTCGGGGTTCTCTTTAGTCCCAATTCTCTATCTGAATTATGGCTTTCTATTGTTTTGTTTCTCACTTGGAACTTGATAAATATTCAGAATGGTCCCTCCAAAATTTCCGGTTTACATTTTCAAATTGTGGTGAGTTGGGAGTTGTTTCAGCCATAGTGACGTTTTATTTTTGTCACCCAGTAAAAATATTTTCCAGTTCATCTTTTGATACAGTATTTAGAAACTAGAGGTGAGTTTTAGGTGATTATTGGGGTGTCATTAGCAAACTGTACTGCTTCAGAGTGTTAAATGGCATTTGATATGTCATTCATATAAAAAATAAATAGCATGAGCCCCACGACACTGCTTTAATTTAAAGAATGAGAGTAGATAATTTTGATGAAAAAAAAGTTAATTTATGGTCACATGTTAATATATGTCACTCAGGGAAGAAAGATTTCATTGTGAAGAATGTAGTCTTTTGAATCCATAATTCTCTAGTCTAAGAAGGATGTGATCAACAGTAGCAAGTACAGTGGTACATTGACTTATGAGTGCCCCAACTTACGAGTTTTCCGAGTTACGAGCCGTCCCTTGGTCAATTTTTTGCTTTGAGTTGCGAGCCAAAATCCGAGTTACGAGTGAAAAACAGAATATTTACTGAAAAAAAAACTGAAAATGACATTTGGCAAGAACCCCGGCCTAAGTGGCACAACGAAAGATGGTTTTGGGACTTGGTACAGTGGACCCCAGAGTAACGAGCATAATTCATTCCAGAAGGCTGCTCAAGTGCCATTACCGAAGGAATTTTCTCCTTTAACCCTTTGACTGTCGGAGGCCCCATTCTGAAACTGTCATTCTATGTCGGAAAATTTTGGAAAAAAAAATAAATTATTTTTTCTTATGAAATGATAGAGAATCTTTTCCCGATTGTAATGACACCAAAAGTATGAAATTTGATTAAAAACTTAAGGAATTATGGTCTCGCAAAGTTACCGATGTCAGTGATATATACGCATCGGCGATTTCGCCGACTTTGAGCCCTATTTTAGGCCAATTCCATTTTGACAGTCGACCAAACTCATAGCTATTTCTTTAGAACTCCATTTGTTCTATTGATTGAGTACAAGAAATCACCAATTTACCGATTTCAACTACCCAATAAAATGGTCAGAAAATGGCAATTTCGCCAATTTCAAGCAAAATAAAAAAGATGTCAATTTCAAAATAGGGTCCAGAATAAACAATGCAGACATCCCTAGCACTAAAATAAGATGTTATCTGTTCATTAGTCATGTCTTTAGGCCCCTCTTACATTACTCTTGCTTTCTATTTTGATTTTTTATTCATACAAAAAATAGAAGATTTATTGTTATGCAGACTATTGTATTATTGTAAAAACTGTATAAATAATATCTGTGCACTTGTGAAAGAATATTAGACTCGCCAGTTGATGTGTATTGGACGCATGGTGTGATTTGTTTACTTTTGAACATTGGCAAAAATCGAACATTTCCGCTACTTTGAGCTCAATTTCAAGATCGTTTACATCATGAAACTAATCAAAATCATCTCTATTCCTGTAATATGTTTCCCATTCTATCAAATGAGACCATGAAAAAGAGAATATAACCATAAATACTATACGAAAACACACCTCAAAGACGGCGTTTTAATTAAAAAAAACGGTCGGAGTTTTTTTTTTCTCATTATGTACTGCTTGCTGCAGGATTTTTTTTATACTGCGCACACTGACCACACAGACCCATTCTCTCACATGTGGGCCTACCAGCTTTCTCCTGCTTGATTTGAGGCCGCTAGAATTTAGGCGTATAAATACGTCCGAAACATTGGCTCGTAAGACGTAAATATACGTCCGAAACAGTCAAAGGGTTAAGGAATAATGTCAAGTAGGTTAGTCCATTTCAGACCCCCCAAAAATACACTTACAAAAGCACTTACAATATTATACTTACATAATTGTACGATTTCCGAGGTGCTCGTAACTCAGGGGTCCACTGTACTTATAAAACAATGCTAGTGCGATGTTCTCACTGGAAGTAATCGTGTAATTATCTTTAGTTATTCTACAAAAAAATAAAGTTGCGAAGTTTTTGACATTTGCAAAATATCTTGCTCTTTACTCCCACACAAATCCCAAAATATTTGGAATATTTCCAATATTCCACAAGCCAATTGTTGAACAATCATTTTTTATGATTCCTGTCAATATTATTGCATTTACTTCAAAAATAAATGGTGGGCTTCATGAAATAAGCCAATAACTTACTATTGAGATATATCTCATATAACTCATCTCAGACCACTAATAACACAACAAAAGGCAGCAGTTAGAATGATAACAAATTCTCACTCCAGGCAACATACTCCACCAGTATTTAAAAACCTAAACTTACTCACCATACAAGACATCCATACTTTTTACTGTGCCTATTACATACATAGAACACACTATGCAAATATTAACCCACCACTCAAACTTCTCCTTACCAATTTTAACAGGACACATGACCATAACACTAGACACAGATCACTCCTCGATGTTCCCCGTGTCCATCTAACACTATGTAAAAACTCAATGCATATAAAAGGCACGAAAATTTGGAATTCATTACCTGTCATTGCCAAAGAAACCCTACCTGTACCCCAATTCAAAACGATGCTAAAAAGCCACCTTCTCACCCAAAGCTAATTGCTCAATATCAAACATTCCCAGCAAAGTAGAATAATCAAACGTAAAAACCTGACTAATCAATTGAATGTAAAACCTGTTATGAATATTACATACTTAGCTAATTATTTCCACAACTTCAACTTATCTTCAAACTTTATAACATAGATATGCAACTTTACTTATTTTATAAATTATCAACCATAACTTTTTACCATGTAGTCTAGAATTAAGTAGTCCTAAGAATGCCTGCAATGCACAGCATATTAGGGGCTTTTGGCATGTACATCTCATTAATAACTAAGTAATAACTATGTAATTACTATGTATAACTATATCTACCATATATAATTGTACAATGTCTAAATAAAGTATTATTATTATTATTAGTGGAGCCCCGGATTTCGTACTGCTCCAAACTCGAACAGTTATGTAAGTGTATTTTTGTAAGTGCTTTTGTAAGTGTATTTTTGGGGGTCTAAAAGGACTAATCTAATTTACATTATTCCTTATGGGAGCAAATTCGTTCGGTAACGGCACTTGAACAGCATTCTGGAACGAATTAATGACGAAATCCGGGGGTCCACTGTATTCATATATCACTGCACTAGTGATCTAGTGCGGTTAGCCTCTCAAAAACTCCATTTTCTCTTACCCAGGACCAAAGAACACGTTATAGGAAGGAGCAGTAATGATTTTATATGCTCACACTGGTCCTGGACACTCGCCATATTATGGCCTATTTTATTTATTCTAGAGTATATATCATGTTTCTATGTTACTTATAGTGTTTATTATGTCATATTAGATCAATTCTGATAGATAAATAAGCCATAGAGTTGATATTAGCGTTATATTGAAGGGAGGGGGTAAAGGAGATTTTGTGGGCTAGGGGCTTGGACTTCCAGCAAGCATACGTGAGTGTGTTAGATAGGAGTGAGTGGAGACGAATGGTTTTTGGGATCTGACGAGCTGTTGAAGTGTGAGCAGGGTAATATTTTGTGAAGGAATTCAGGGAAACCGGACTTGAGTCCTGGAGATGGAAAGTACAGTGTCTGCATATTAAAGGAGGAGGGGTTTGAGATATTGGCTGTTTGGAGTGAATCTGAATGCCTCTGCTAAGACAGTGATTATGTATGAATGATGGTGAAAGTGTTGAATGATGATGAAAGTTTTTTTAGTCTTTCTTTTTGGGTCACCCTACCTCGGTGGAAAACGGCCAAGGTTTTTGTTGCATTAATGGATTAAGAAAAGCATATGATTATATGGATAGGGGAGCACTGTGGCTGTTGCTGTAAGTGTATGGAACAGGTGGTAGGTTACTGAAAGCAGTTAAGAGTATTTGTGAGGACCGTAAGGCTCAGGTTAAGGTACAGTGGACCCCCGCCTAACGAGCACCCCGGAAATCGTACAATTATGTAAGTATAATATTGTAAGTGCTTGTGGAAGTGTATTTTTGGGGGTCTTAAATAGACTAACCTACGTGACATTATTTCTTAAGGAAGTAATTTCGTTCGGTAATGGCACTTGAGCAGGCTTCTGGAATGAATTTTGCTCGTTAGGCAGGGGTCCACTGTATGTAGGAGAGAGGGAAATTATTTTCCAGTAAAAGTAGGCCTTAGACAGGGATGCATGATAGCACCATGGTTGTTTAACATGTACTATTTATAGAAGGGTTTGTAAAAAAAAGTGAATGCTAGGGTATTGGGAAGAGGTGTGGGATTAAAAGATAAAACATCTAATAGAAAGTGGGAGTAGTCACAGTTGATTATTGCCAATAATATACCTTATCTTTGATATACCTTTGATGAGTTCCAAGAGTTTTTCTACTAGAGCCTGGTCATGGGCCAGGCTTGTCAGGTGCTTGCCTGGTCAACCAGGCTGTTGCTGTTGGTGGTTGATCAGACCCTGATCCACCATGAGACCTGGTCTCAGACCTGGCCGTGGGGGCGTTGACCCCCGAAACCCTCTCCAGGTAAACTCCAGGCCTGCAGCTCCACATATCCATCACAGCCTGGTTGATCTGGTATCTGGTGAAGATACTTGTCCACAATAAATGCTGCTCTTGTCTTTTTTCTTTTGTATTTTGGCAATAAATACCTTATTTTTTAATCTTAATGTACCATATGTATCCTGTTCTATAATTAAAAAATGCCCTCTCTGCTGTCTATTATTTTTCTCTTATTTATTTCTTCTTATACTTCCTCTTTCTTGCTTTTTTGTCAGTGGCCTTTGTCATTTTATTAGCTTTGGTTGCCTTTAATTGGTGCCTGCTAGTTACTTTAATTTAAATTTATTTAGAAGTAATGTAATAACTTTTAAGTAGGATACTGCAGATCAGAGTGTGAATAGATCCTTATTGGTTTATAATGTTCAGGTCGATTCAAGATCTCGCTACATGAGTGTGTCTTGTCGGAAATTGGAAGAAGGGTGTGAATCAGATCAAACTGATAACCGTAAGGTGTCTACAGCTGAACTACCTCCAGATCGTGTTCGTTATTTCACCCAGTTACAGAGTCTAGTCAAACCTGGCACTCAGGAAATTGCTTTTAACCATCGACAGGTATGTGTTAACCCTTTGTACAGTTTAGAGTAGTATATATTTTATACAGATGACACTTGTAAAATTGACAAAATGAATTTGATCATTTGTATTTTATATGTAGATGAATGGTGCCAGATTAATCAGTAGGTTGAATATATGGTAAGTTTGATTTCTCTGAACTAACCTTTGTGATGTTCCCACCAGAGGAGTGAGGAAGAAGTGCTGTATCAACAGGAACTATATGAGATGCTGTGGTTGGAACTTCAGGCTTGGCAAGCTGGCTTGGACTCCAGCACATATGATATCCAATTGATTTCCCAAAGACATGAGGTAACTTTATTTCAGTCCTATATTCCATCATACACAAGTAGTATAATACCAAATTGTCTTCAATCTTTTGTTTATTTTAATTAGTATGCTTAACAATTCAGCAAACAGGCAAAATTATTTACAAACATTGTCTCTACGTCCACAGCAGGACTCGAACCTGCAAACTCTGTATCAGAGTAACCAGTACTGTACCATGGATCTAGACCCCAGATAAGTAAGGGCGTCTAGCTGGAGCCAGATGATGTTTTCCCATACTCCGGGGCACCAAGCTTGTTTTGAAAGTTATTTCATCAAATCCTGCCACATGCAGTAGACAACGAAAGAGATTTGAAATGCTTAACAATTCACAAACAGGCGAAATTATTTACAAACATTGTCTCTACGTCCACAGCAGGACTTGAACCAGCAAACTCTGTATCAAAAAAAAAAAAAGTAAAAAAAAACTGAGAATCAGTCATAATTTGGTATCAGTAAATTCTTATTCTTTCAACAAACCGGCCATATCCCACCAAGGCAGGGTGGCCCAAAAAGAAAAACGAAAGTTTCTCTTTTTTAATTTAGTAATGTATACAGGAGAAGGGGTTACTAGCTCCTTGCTCCCAGCATTTTAGTCGACTTTCATGACACGCATGGCTTATGGAGGAAGAATTCTATTCCACTTCCCCATGGAGATAAGAGGAAATAAACAACAAGAACTAGTAAGAAAATAGAAGAAACCCAGAGGGGTGTGTATATATATGCTTGTACTACATGCATGTGTAGTGTGACCTAAGTGTAAGTAGAAGTAGAAATTAAATAAATTGTAAAATTTAAATATCATTTGCACATATCATTATGCCACTTTTGTTGATGATTGATAAGTTTTACATCAACTTCAACACCATAAAATCATGATTTTGTTTTTTTATCAGATTCCACTCATTTTAGTCTTATTCAATTCATAAAATGCACTCATTTGATCTGTAAATTTTTTGTTTTCAAAGTCTTGCCACACACACCTTTTAATTGTGGTATGCCACAATTAAAGGGTTAAATGTGGCAGTGGAGCGGAGGTTGTAGGCAATAAAAATGTCTCATTTGATATTGATAAGTGACATGAATATTATGCAAAGAATAAGAAACACAGGAATAAGGAAGACTCTTATGTTGTATAAAAATTATGATTCAAGAAATAGAAGAGAAATTATTAAGATTTGGATAGGCTGAAAGAAGAGAGCTAGATAGTTTAATAAAGAGGATGTATATGTATGGGGTTGGAGGCAGGAAGGTGTAGAGATTGTGTAAGCTTGTTAGACAGAAGTGAATGATAACAAGTGCTCTTTTAATGGGCATGCTGTTGGAGTGCTAGCAAGGTAACTTTTAGGAAGACATTAAGGGAAACTAGTTAGCTAGACCTCGAGTCCTGGAGGTGAGAAGGGCAGCGACTGCATTCTGAAGGAGGGGTGGGGATGTTGCAGTCAGAATGTAGTCTGCTTTTTGATGTTAGCATTCTTCTGGCAAGACAGCAGTTGAATGAATGATGGTGAATGTATTTTCTACTTGGGGTCACCATGCATTGGCAAGATGGTAATTGAGATAAAACAAAATTATCAGGATATTAGGTTTCAGTGGCGGTGAATAATCTATGATATTTGACATGCTGTTTAAGTGTAAGGCAGTTTCTGCAAAGAAACTTTTAGAAAAGTATTTAAGTTATGGAATATAATGTACAGTGCCTTCAGTCTGGAAGTGGAGTGTAAATGTTCCAGTTTGGCAAGTTAGCATTATTCTATAATGTCTATTCCCTTCTGCTTCTGGAGGGTAGCTAGCGGGTCTGTGGGGAAATAAAATGTAAGTGGTATGATGTATTAAAATAAATTTGTTCTTATTTACAGGTTCATGGTGTTATACAGGAAGTTTTAAACTTCAAATTTGATCATAATAAGAAAGAAAAAGAAAAGCATCAGGAAAATTCTGAAGTCCAATCTGAGACGAAGATAACCACTGTTGATGAAGTGATGATCACGGGAGACCTGAGGATTGGTGGGGTTGCTGTGATATCTTCTGATGCTTCTGAGGATATTGATGTTAATAGAACGGTAGAGGGAGAAGATGATTGTGGTGGTTGTTTGTCTATTTGGTGTAAGGGATGTGTAGAGAAACAGACAGAAAGTCTCATCCAAGTTGCTGCATTACTTAAGAAGTTAGACTATGTTGAGTCTCTCTTTCCCTCTACAAAAAAATTAGCACTACATTTTCCAGAATGGGAACAGCCAGAATTTGTTAATAGATACAAGGCTTTGTGTGTGTGGTACAATACAAGTGTTCAGTTAAGAATGAAAATTGAAGTCCTTGGGAAACTACTTGGAAACATGACCAATACTCTTATACCTTGGCCCACATTTAGTACCTGTTTTACTGGTGCAGTTACTCCAGCATCTAGCTATGATTCTGGTGCACCATTATCAACTCCATATGAGGAAGGCCCACAAGAAACAGAAACACAAGTTTCCAAGCCATTATCATCTGTTCGTTTTGTTGTAGACTGTGATAAGTCTGATGCCAGCTCTAATCCATCTGATTCAAATAATTCCTCAGACTCGGGGCACACTACTACTAGTACCAATAGCGGTTTTCTATTACCTCCTGGGCACATGTCTGCACCTCCAGCAGGAGGACTACGCCGTTGCCTTAGTGATATTTTCGTAGAAGCTAATCCTTACAGGTAATGTTCTTTGAGTTATATACATTTTTTTTTTTTTCAATAAGTCGGCCGTCTCCCACCGAGGCAGGGTGACCCAAAAAGAAAGAAAATCCCCAAAAAGAAAATACTTTAATCATCATTCAACACTTTCACCACACTCACACATAATCACTGTCTTTGCAGAGGCGCTCAGATACGACAGCTGAGAATAGTCCCTCCCAGCTGTCACTATCCCAGACCCCTCCTTTAAAGTGCAGGCATTGTACTTCCCATTTCCAGGACTCAAGTCCAACTAAATCAATTAACTGGTTTCCCTGAATCCCTTCACAAAATGTTACTCTGCTCACACTCCAACAGATCGTCATGTCCCAAAAACCATTCGTCTCCATTCATTCCTATCTAACATGCTCACACATGCTTGCTGGAGGTCCAAGCCCCTCGCTGACAAAACCTCCTTTACCCCCTCCCTCCAACCTTTTCTAGGACGACCCCTACCCCGCCTTCCTTTCCCTACGCTCTCCAAGTCATTCTACTTTGATCCATTCTCTCTACATGTCTGAACCACCTCAACAACCCCTCTTCAGCCCTCTGACAAATACTTTTAGTAACTCCACACCTTCTCCTAATTTCCACATTCCAAATTTTCTGCATAATATTTACACCACACATTGCCCTTAGACAGGACATCTCCACTGCCTCCTGCCTCCTCCTCGCTGCAGCATTTGCAACCCATGCTTCACACCCATATAAGAGTGTTGGTACCACTATACTTTCGTACATTCCCTTCTTTGCCTCCATGGATAACGTTTTTTGTCTCCACAGATACCTCAACGCACCACTCACCTTTTTTCCTTCATCAATTCTATGGTTAACCTCATCCTTCGTAAACCCATCCGCTGACACGTCAACTCCCAAATATCTGAAAACATTTACTTCTTCCATAATCCCTCTCTCCAATGTGATATCCAATTTTTCTTTATTTAAATCGTTTGATACCCTCATCACCTTACTCTTATCTATGTTCACTTTCAACTTTCTACCTTACACACTCTCCCAAACTCGTCCACTAACCTTTGCAACTTTTCTTTAGAATCTCCCATAAGCACAGTATCATCAGCAAAAAGTAACTGTGTCAACTCCCATTTTGCATTTAATTCCCCATAATTTAATCCCACCCCTCTCCCCAACACCCTAGCATTTACTTGTTTTACAACCCCATCTATAAATATATTAAACAACCATGGTGACATTACACATCCCTGTCTAAGACCTACTTTTACCTGGAAGTAATCTCCCTCTCTCCTACACACCCTAACTTGAGCCTCACTATCCTCATAAAAACTCTTTACAGCCTTCAGTAACTTACTACCTATTCCATACACTTGCAACATTTGCCACATTGCTCCCCTATCCACTCTATCATATGCCTTTTCTAAATCCATAAATGCAATGAAAACTTCTCTACCTTTATCTAAATACTGTTCACATATATGCTTCACTGTAAACACTTGATCTACACATCCCCTACCCACTCTAAAGCCTCCTTGCTCATCTGCAATCCTACTCTCTGTCTTACCTCTAATTCTTTCAATAATAACCCTGCCATACACTTTACCTGGTATACTCAGTAAACTTATTCCCCTATAATTTTTACACTCTTTTATCCCCCTTCCCTTTATATAAAGGAACTATACATGCTCTGCCAATCCCTAGGTACCTTCCCCTCTTTCATACATTTATTAAACAAAAATACCAACCACTCCAGCACTATATCCCCCCCTGCTTTTAACATTTCTGTCATGATTCCGTCAGTTCCAGCTGCTTTATCCCCTTTCATTCTACGTAATGCCTCACTCACCTCCACCACACTCACATCCTGCTCTTCTTCACTCCTAAACGATGTTGTACCTCCCTGGCTAGTACATGAAATTACCGCCTCCCTTTTTTCATCGACATTTAAAAGTTCCTCAAAATATTCTCGCCATCTACCCAATACCTCCAGCTCCCCATCTACTAACTCCCCTACTCTGTTTTTAACTGACAAATCCATTCGTTCCCTAGGTTTTCTTACCTTGTTTATCTCCACTCACTCCTCTTTCCTCCTGCACCCACCCTCCTATAGCCACAAACTTCTGCCCTACATTCTAATACTGCATTTTTAAAACTATCCCAACTCTCTTCAACCCCCCCCACTACTCATACTTTCTGCCAATAGTTGCTTATATCTCATCCTAACTTCCTCCTCCCTTAGTTTATACACTTTTACCTCTCTTACTTGCTGTTGCCATTTTCTTTTTGTCCCATCTACCTTTTACTCTAACTGTAGCTACAACCAAATAATGATCCGATATATCCGTTGCCCCTCTATAAACATGTACATCATGAAGCCTACCCATCAACCTTTTATCCACCAATACATAATCCAACAAACTACTTTCCTTATGTGCTATATCATACCTTGTATATTTATTTATCCTCTTTTTCATAAAATATGTATTACTTATTACCAAACCTCTTTCTACACATAGCTCAATTAATGGTTCCCCATTTACATTTACCCCTGGCACCCCAAATTTACCTACTACTTCCTCCACAACATTTTTACCCACTTTAGCATTAAGATCCCCAACCACAATTACTATCTCACTTGGTTCAAAACTCCCCACACACTAACTCAACATTTCCCAAAATCAATCTCTCTCCTCTACACTTCTCTTTTCTCCAGGTGCATAAACACTTACTATAACCCACTTTTCACATCCAACCTTTATTTTACTCCACATAATCCTTGAATTTATACATTTATATTCCCTCTTTACCTGCCATAACTGCTTATTCAACATTATTGCCACTCCTTCTTTAGCTCTAACTCTATTTGAAACCCCTGACCTAGTCCCATTTATTTCTCCCCACTGAAACTCTCCTACCCCCTTCAGCTTTGTCTCACTTAAAGCCAGGACATCCAGCTTCTTTTCATTCATAACATCTACAATCATCTCTTTCTTATCATTCGCACAACATCCACGCACATTCAAACATCCCACTTTGACGGTTTTCTTCTTCTTTTTTTTAGTAAGCTATACAGGAAAAGGGGTTACTAGCCCATTGTTCCCGGCATTTTAGTTGACTTTTACAACACGCATGGCTTACGGAGGAAAGATTCTTATTCCACTTCCCATGGATATGAAAGGAAAAGCAATAAGAACAAGAACTATTAAGATAAAATCAAAGAAAACTCAGATGAGTGTGTATACATAACGTGTACATGTTACGTAGCGTGACCTAAGTGTTATAGAAGTAGCAAGACGATCCTGAAATCTTAAAAGTTTATGAGACAGTAAGAGACACCAGCAATCCTATCCATCATGTAAAACAAATACAGGCTTTCGTTTTACACTCATTTGGCAGGACGGTAGTACCTCCCTGGGTGGTTGCTGACTACCAACCTACTACTATGTCATATATTATGTTAATATAGACATTTTCTTTAATCCATCTATGATATTTTTTTCAAAATTATGTAATAAACACTACGTAACATATAAACATGATAAATACACCCCACAGTAGAATAAATTAACATAAATATGAGATGTGATAGCCAGGTGACTTGTAGGACTTGTGGTAGCCAGGCGACTTCAGTCCAGCATCAGAGAAAATGTGTACTGTACACTATAATATTACTGGGGGTAACTAGAAAATTATTCCTTTCATATGCCTTCACTCGGAGTGTCATTTCTTCTAAAAATGGTGTTTCATGAGAATGGGAGTGTTTCTCTTTATTCATTCTACTGTATCAACATGGAGACAACTTGTACACAATGTAAAGTGACGAAAACCAGACATGTTTGCCTGGTTTGTTTACATTACGTGTCGGTGGGGTGGGGAGGGCTGCCCTGGCTGGATACCGTACTTCCCAAACCTGACTTCCTACAAATAAAACTCACCTCTCACTCTACATTAAGACTACAAATATTTTAAGGTAAGTAATGGGTGTACTGTGTGTGTATTTTACTTTTTATTGTTTTTAATGCCTAGTTCTATTGCTAACTTAACCCTTTGACTGTCGGAGGCCCCTTTCTGAAACTCATTCTATGTCGGGAAATTTAAAAAAAAAATATATATTTTTCTTACCAAAATGTTAGGATTATTTTGCTGATTGTTTTAAGCCTAAAAAAAAAATTTGCGATCAGTACTTACCAAGATATGGAGGCGTAAAGTTGGTAGAAAATGAGCTGCATATGGCAACAGCGGCGAATGCCGCTCACCCGGTATAATTTCATTTACTCCCATTCTAAGGTTTCTTGTATTTTCAATTTTTTTCTTTTCTAAGTAACTTATGGGGCCTGTGAGACCAAAGTATGGTGCAATGTACGTATATATACACTCGTTGTATGCAACACAATAACAGCACAAACATTAACATTATTACAGTGGTACCTCGGTTAACAATATTTTTTCGTTCCAGAATGCTGTTCAAGTGCCATTACCAAACAAATTTATCCCCATAAGGAATAATGTAAAATAGACTAGTCCTTTTAGACCCCCAAAAATACACTTACAAAAGCATTTAAAAAAATAAACTTACATAAAAGGGTGAGTTTGGGGACCATCGTTAACCGAGGTACTACTGTATATTGTTTACAGAACTTGTTTACACAAACCAACAATACAAAACAGTAACCCCTTCTCCTGTACAAATTTACTAAAAAAGAGAAGAAGAAAAACTTTATAAAACTGGGTTGTTTGAATGTGCGTGGATGTAGTGCCGATGATAAGAAAGAGATGATTGCCGATGTTATGAATGAAAAGAAGTTGGATGTCCTGGCCCTAAGCGAAACAAAGCTGAAGGGGGTAGGCAAGTTTCAGTGGGGAGAAATAAATGGGATTAAGTCAGGAGTATCTGAGAGAGTTAGAGCTAAGGAAGGGGTAGCAATAATGTTGAAGGATCAGTTATGGAAGGAAAAGAGGGAATATGAATGTGTAAATTCAAGAATTGTGTGGATTAAAATAAGGGTCGGATGCGAAAAGTGGGTCATAATAGCGTGTATGCACCTGGAGAAGAGAGGAGTGTGAGGAGAAGATTTTGGGAGATGTTAAGCGAATGTATAGGAACTTTTTAACCCAAAAAAAATAATTGTGGTAGGGGGCCTAAATG